>JAJHUT010000058.1:0-57222 GCA_020916435.1 Oxytropis ochrocephala
ACCAATATTTTATTTTAGGAAAACATTGAAAAAACCTTTTTGAAAGCGGGTGGTCTTTCAAAAACTTAGAGATGTAGGTTGGGGGTCGATTTGCGCATGGGGAAGGTATTAGCACTCCTACACGCCCTTTCTACCGAAAGGGAACCATTAATTTGATGTAGTTTTGAAATGTTTGATTTGAAATACATTGTTCTATTTATTTTCTTTTCTTTTTGAGAAATCACTTTATTGAAAAGCGGGAAAAAGGGATGTTTTTGGTATCTTTGAAAAAGCGGGACAAGACAAAGATTTTTTGAAAAGCGTGCTTGTGGGGACAGAACCAGGGTCTACGTTACCTCATTTGTTGAGGATCAAAGCAACGTAGTTCTTGGTTTTTATGGGTTTTTAAAGGTGTGCTTGACGGGACATGAACCCGGTCCCACGTACCCTCACCGGGGTGAGGATCAAAGCAACGTAGTTCTCGTGTTTTTTTAAAGGTATGCTTGGACGGGACATGAACCCGGTCCTACGTACCCTGTTTGGTGAGGATCAAAGCAACGTAGTTCTCGGGTTTTTAAAGGTATGCTTGACGGGACATGAACCGGTCCTCGTACCCTCTTTGGTGAGGATCAAAGCAACGTAGTTCTCGAGTTTTTAAAGGTATGCTTGGCGGGACATGAACCCGGCCCTACGTACCCACCATTTGGTGAGGATCAAAGCAACGTAGTTCTCGGTTTTTTGCGTGTGAAAGCGGCTTTTGAGATTGAGTTTTGAAGTTTTTGAAATAAGACTCGAGTGTTCGCGAACACCAAACAAGCAAAGGCTTGAGTGGCATTGGTATTAACTCGAAAGAAAAGAGAGTTGAACCGGTAATCAAACAAGCAATGGCTTCGAGTGATTACAAGCGACAACGTCGTATTATTCTTTTGAAAATAGTTTTGAAAAGGTGGTGAGCTAATAGCTCGTGTTATTTTGGAAGTTTGAATTAGTTGTTTTTACGTTGTTGTTTATTTAATGTGTGGGAGTTTTCATGATAGACAAACAAGCAAAGGCTTGAGTGACTACCACTAATAGCTCCTCATTAACGATCAAACAAGCAGCGGCTTCGAGTGATGGTTAATGATTTTATTTAGGAAAATGCCTTAGGTTTTCTTATTTGAAAAAAAAAACATAGGATTTCAAGCTTGAAAAGGAATATAACATTTCAAATTCTTCTTCCAAGTCAAAACCCCAAAACAACCATTGGGACACAAGCAAAGCAATCAAAAGAGTATTTACAGGTTTGCTATGAACAATTGGATGCACCATGATACAAGTATATGAGTGCAAGAGTATGCAATTATGGAATGCAAAATACAACATTATTGAATGCATGAGTATTTAATTTATGAGATGCAAAACATGGTATTAATATATGCATATTTAAGAGAGCATGAAAATGCAAAAGATATAGATATAAATGAAATGCATGAACATGTAGGCAAAAATCTAAACTAACATAGGAAATTGCCAAATGGGCATCTAGCAAGGCATTTTTATTCAACCTAAAAGTCCAAGAAAACCAAAATAGTAACTTAAACCTCAAAACCTAAAACCCTAACCCCAAGAACACACATGAGGGGACCAAAACCAAAAAAATCAAAACTCTAACACTATAGAGTATAACAATAGAGAATTTTATTCAATAAGATGGGCTCATGGCCTAAACCAAGTATGCAAAGAAAACTTTGGACATTAAGCAAAACTATGATTAATTCACAAGAACTATTTAAAAGATGAAGTAGAGAATGGAATGACAATTTATACAAGGTTGAATCCCTTCTTGCAATCTTCACCACTTTGAATAAAATGCACTAGGCATGTAGTGAGAATCACTTTGCAAGATCATCAACAAGTGGACAACAATATAACTAGACTACAAGAACACATAAACTATTAAACTATGAAATAGATTGAATCCTTTCTTGCAATCTTCACCACTTGAATGAAATGCACTAGGCATATAGTGAGAATCATTTTGCAAGATCATCATTAACTAAACAATAATATAGCTAGATCATAAACATATCAACTATGAAATAAATTGAATCTTTTCTTGCAATCTTCACCACTTGAATGAAATGCACTAGGCATGTAGTGAGAATCATTTTGCAAGATCATCATTAACTAAACAACAATATACACAAACCATAAGAACACATAAACCCATAAACTATGAAATAAATTGAATCCTTTCTTGCAATCTTCACCACTTGAATGAAATGCACTAGGCATGTAGTGAGAATCATTTTGCAAGATCATCAATAAACAAAAGGTAAATTAAAACACAAGAAATAATGAGCACATAAACTAATATGTTAAACAAAAGTCATTTCTAGCTCTCTTCACTACTAAGATCAAAGTGCACTTGGCACTAGTAGGAATCATAGAGCCAAATCCTCAACAACTTACTAAAGAAAAATACCAACAACAAGATTTAAACAAAGAAACAACAAAATCAATTTTGAAGACATTTTAATCATGTATATGCGAAACCTTGCTCCATTTTATTTAACAAGAAAACTCAAAAATTAACATGAAAACAACACTAATCAACTTATTTTAGGGTGAGACAACAAATCTCACCCCTCAACCACAACAAACTACATTGAAAAGATGATGCTATGCGAAAGGAATGAGGGAAAGAAAATGAGCTTCAATGCAAAATATTTGGAGATGATGCAAAGAGGGTTATGGATTTTACCTTTTCTCTAAAATGGAAGAGAAAATTGAAGAAATGGAGGGGAGAAAAATGCAAGAGGGTTTCGGCCTTGCAAAGGAAGGGAGGAGATAAAGGTGGTGTGATGAACTCCTTGAGTGAGAAAGGAAGGTTAAGGGTGTGAGAGGTGGATTAAAGGTGTTTTGGTGGATGAAGGTGAAGTAATGGAGGAGGGGAAGGAGGAGAAGGCTTCGGCCTAGAGGGTGGAGAGAGGAGGAGAAGTATGATGCTTGATTTTCTTGAAGGTGAGAATGATAGCCCAAGATTGGTGAAGAGAGGAGGTGTGAGAGCTATTTATAGGGATTTTGAGGCCTTAGGGCATTTAGGACTTTTTGCTTTGATTGGGCTCTAGGATTGGATCTTAATTTTGAATGGATGGTTAGGATTGTTGGTCACATGGATCAAGGGTATTTAGAAAACACAAGTGTGTGAGAGAAATGGGTGAAGGTGGCGCATAAAAGGAGGAAAAAAGGAAATTTATGAACAAAAAATCTAATTTGGGAATGGTGATTTTTGTAAAATAGGGTTAAGGGTATTTTGGTGAGGGAATGTTCTCAAAAAGGTAAGATGGGGTTTTTGGTGGAAAGGTTAGTGTAAGTGTATGGGTTAATTTACCAAAAAGGGCAACATTGAGGATATGATCAAATTAAAACTTGGTGAGTAAGAAATGGAGTGTGTAGAAGCTTCTTGAGAGAGAGAGAGAGAGAGGGAGGGACGCATGATCAGCTGATCATGGAGGAAAAAAAAAAAAAAACTTGCTTTTTTTTTGTTATTTTGTCTTATTGAGGACACTTCCTCCTTTTATTTTTGAATTTTGAATCTTTTGGGCATGTAAAAATGAAAATGCACCTATTGAAACATGTTACATATTTTTGGACACCATGACATAGTCTCCTAATTGCTCTAGACAATCAAAATTGTCACTTAATTAATTGGGGATTTTTAATGGTCTTTTGGCATTTTTATGCACTAAAAATAGGAAAAATGCATGTTTAATTATTTTGGACTAGGAATTTCTCCTCAAAAATTATGCAAAAAATATTTTGGATAGAATAAAATATATTTTTGTGGATGTATATTTTTAACGAGAAAAATCATCTGTTGTGAAAAATGACCAAAATGCCCTTTACCCTAAAAAGTCCTACTTTGCTCAAAAATGCATTTTCATCCTAAACATGATCCTAAAAACCCTTGGATGACTTTAAAACCCTAAAATGCATGCCAAGCCTTAATTTATTTATTTTTGGTTGAAAGTTAGGGTGTCGACTTAAAAAGCGGACAAAATTGGGGTATGATGAGTCACCCATCCTAGTACTACTCTCGCCAAGCACGCTTAATCTGCGGAGTTCGATGGGATCCGGTGCATTAGTCTTTGGTATGATCGCACCTGTCAACTTATGCGCGGTAATAGTATACAAGCCTTCTCCATGCGCTAGTAGCAAAAAATCGGTTTTGGGTCAACTTGCTCGGTTTGCTCCGGTTCTTGGCCCAAAAAATCCGAAAAAATTCGTGGATCACGAGTAGCATCGCGGGTAGGGAAAACATATGAGAACGTTATCGTACACTTTTTCCGAAAAATTGCGCAAAAAATATAAACTAAAATCAAAAAAGAGGTGCAACACGAGGACTTCCCAAGAGGTCACCCATCCCAGTACTACTCTCGCCCAAGCACGCTTAACTGCGGAGTTCTGATGGGATCCGGTGCATTAGTCTTTGGTATGATCGCACTGTCAACTTATGTGGTAATAGTATACATGCCTTCTCCATGTGCTAGTAGCAAAAAATCGGTTTTGGGTCAACTTGCTCGGTTTGCTCGGTTCTTGGCCCAAAAATCCGAAAAAAAATTCGTGGATCACGAGTAGCATCGCGCGGTAGGGAAATAATATGAGAACGTTATCGCATACACTTTTTAGAAAAATTGCGCAAAAAATATAAACTAAAATCAAAAAGAGGTGCAACACGAGGACTTCCGGAGGTCACCCATTCCGATCACTACTCGCCCAAGCACGCTTAATCTGCGGAGTTCTAATGGGATCCGGTGCATTAGTCTTTGGTATGATCGCACTGTCAACTTATCTTGTGGTAATAGTATACATGCCTTCTCCATTCGCTAGTAGCAAAAAATCGATTTTGGGTCAACTTGCTCGGTTTGCTCTCGGTTCTTGGCCCAAAAATCGAAAAAATTAGTGGATCACGAGTAGCATCGCGGGTAGGGAAAACATATGAGAACGTTATCGTACACTTTTTCCGAAAAATTGCGCAAAAAATATAAACTAAAATCAAAAAAAGAGGTGCAACACAAGGACTTCCCGTGAGGTCACCCATCCAGTATTACTCTCGCCCAAGCACGCTTAATCGTGGAGTTCGATGGGATCCGGTGCATTAGTCTTTGGTATGATCGCACTTTGTCAACTTATGCTTGTGGTAATAGTATACATGCCTTCTCCATGCGCTAGTAGCAAAAAATCGGGTTTTTGGGTCAACTTGCTCGGTTTGCTCGGTTCTTGGCCCAAAAATCAGAAAAAAATTAAGTGGATCACGAGTAGCATCGCGGGTAGGAAAACATATGAGAACGTTATCGTACACTTTTTCCGAAAAATTGCGCAAAAATATAAACTAAAATCAAAAAAAGAGGTGCAACACGAGGACTTCCCGGAGGTCACCCATCCCAAGACTACTCTCGCCCAAGCACGCTTAATCTGCGGAGTTCGATGGGATCGGTGCATTAGTCTTTGGTATGATCGCACACTGACAACTTATGCGCTGCTAATAGTATACATGCCTTCTCCATGCGCTAGTAGCAAAAAATCGGTTTTGGGTCAACTTGCTCGGTTTGCTCGGTGCTTGGCCCAAAAATCCGAAAAAATTAGTGGATCACGAGTAGCATCATCGCGGGTAGGGAAAACATATGAGAACGTTATCGTACACTTTTTTAGAAAAATTGCAAAAAATATAAACTAAAATCAAAAAAGAGGTGCAACACGAGGACTTCTCAGAGGTCACCCATCCGAAGACTACTCTCGCCCAAGCACGCTTAAGCTGCGGAGTTCGATGGGATCCGGTGCATTAGTCTTTGGTATGATCGCACTTTGACAACTTATGCTTGTGATAATAGTATACATGCCTTCTCCATGCGCTAGTAGCAAAAAATCGGTTGGGTCAACTTGCTCGGTTTGCTCGGTTCTTGGCCAAAAATCCGAAAAAATTAGTGGATCACGAGTAGCATCGCGGGTAGGAAAACATATGAGAACGTTATCGTACACTTTTTTAGAAAAATTGCGCAAAAATATAAACTAAAATCAAAAAAGAGGTGCAACACGAGGACTTTCCTCAGAGGTCACCCATCCCAGCATTACTCTCGCCAAGCACGCTTAAGCTGCGGAGTTCGATGGGATGGGATCTTTGGTATGATCGCACTGCGGTAATAGTATACATGCCTTCTCCATGCGCTTAGTATGATCTCGACTTTTGCGGTTTGCTCGGTTCTTGGCCCAAAATCCGAAAAAATTAGTGGATAGTAGCATCGCGGTATATGATAGCGTTATCGTACACTTTTTCCGAAAAATTGCGCAAAAAATATAAACTAAAATCATGTCACCCATCCCAGCACTACTTCTCCATGCGCGATGGGATAGTAGCTTGGTATGATCGCTTTTGTCAAAATAGTATACATGCCTTCTCCATGCGCTAGTAGCAAAAAAATCGGTTTTTAGGTCAACTTGCTCGGTTTGCTCCGGTTCTTGGCTTGGCCCAAAAAATCCGAAAAAATTCGTGGATCACGAGTAGCATCGCGGGTAGGAAAACATATGAGAACGTTATCGCGTACTTTTTTAGAAAAATTGCGCAAAAAATATAAACTAAAATCAAAAAGAGGTGCAACACGAGGACTTCTCAGAGGTCACCCATCCCAAGATTACTCTCGCCAAGCACGCTTAACTGCGGAGTTCTGATGGGATCCGGTGCATTAGTGCTGGTATGATCGCACTGTCAACTTATCTTGTGGTAATAGTATACATGCCTTCTCCATGCGCTAGTAGCAAAAAAAATCGGTTTTGGGTCAACTTGCTCGGTTTGCTCGGTTCTTGGCCCAAAATCCGAAAAAATTCGTGGATCACGAGTAGCATCGCGGGTAGGAAAACATATGAGAACGTTATCGCACACTTTTTAGAAAAATTGCGCAAAAATATAAACTAAAATCAAAAAGAGGTGCAACACGAGGACTTCCCAGGAGGTCACCCATCCCAGTACTACTCTCGCCCAAGCACGCTTAACTGCGGAGTTTCGATGGGATCGGTGCATTAGTCTTTGGTATGATCGCTTTGTCAACTTATGCGTGGTAATAGTATACATGCCTTCTCCATGCGCTAGTAGCAAAAAAAAATCGGTTTTAGGTCAACTTGCTCGGTTTGCTCGGTTCTTGGCCCAAAAATCCGAAAAAAATTCGTGGATCACGAGTAGCATCGCGGGTAGGAAAACATATGAGAACGTTATCGTACACTTTTTAGAAAAATTGCGCAAAAAATATAAACTAAAATCAAAAAAGAGGTGCAACACGAGGACTTCCCGGAGGTCACCCATCCCAAGACTACTCGCCCAAGCACGCTTAAGCTGCGGAGTTCGATGGGATCCGGTGCATTAGTCTTTGGTATGATCGCACTGTCAACTTATCTTGTGGTAATAGTATACATGCCTTCTCCATGCGCTAGTAGCAAAAAATCGGTTTTGGGTCAACTTGCTCGGTTTGCTCTCGGTTCTTGGCCCAAAAATCCGAAAAAATTCGTGGATCACGAGTAGCATCGCGGGTAGGGAAAACATATGAGAACGTTATCGTACACTTTTTCGAAAAATTGCGCAAAAAATATAAACTAAAATCAAAAAGAGGTGCAACACGAGGACTTCCGGGAGGTCACCCATCCAGTACTACTCTCGCCAAGCACGCTTAATCTGCGGAGTTCGATGGGATCCGGTGCATTAGTCTTTGGTATGATCGCACTGACAACTTATGCGTGGTAATAGTATACATGCCTTCTCCATGCGCTAGTAGCAAAAAATCGGTTTTAGGTCAACTTGCTCGGTTTGCTCTCGGTTCTTGGCCCAAAAATCCGAAAAAATTAAGTGGATCACGAGTAGCATCGCGTGGTAGGGAAAACATATGAGAACGTTATCGTACACTTTTTAGAAAAATTGCGCAAAAAATATAAACTAAAATAAAAAAAGAGGTGCAACACGAGGACTTTCGGGGAGGTCACCCATCCCAAAGACTACTCTCGCCCAAGCACACGCTTAAGCTGCGGAGTTTCGATGGGATCCGGTGCATTAGTCTTTGGTATGATCGCACTGTCAACTTATCTTGTGATAATAGTATACATGCCTTCTCCATGCGCTAGTAGCAAAAAATCGGTTTTAGGTCAACTTGCTCGGTTTGCTCGGTTCTTGGCCCAAAAATCCGAAAAAAATTCGTGGATCACGAGTAGCAGCATCGCGGGTAGGGAAAACATATGAGAACGTTATCGCATACATTTTTTTAGAAAAATTGCGCAAAAAATATAAACTAAAATCAAAAAAAGAGGTGCAACACGAGGACTTCTCAGAGGTCACCCATCCCGAAGACTACTCTCGCCAAGCACGCTTAATCTGCGGAGTTCGATGGGATCCGGTGCATTAGTCTTTGGTATGATCGCACTGACAACTTATCTTGCGGTAATAGTATACATGCCTTCTCCATGCGCTAGTAGCAAAAAATCGGTTTGGGTCAACTTGCTCGGTTTGCTCCGGTTCTTGGCCCAAAAATCCGAAAAATATTCGTGGATCACGAGTAGCATCGCGGTAGGGAAAACATATGAGAGCGTTATCGTACACTTTTTCCGAAAAATTGCGCAAAAAATATAAACTAAAATCAAAAAGAGGTGCAACACGAGGACTTCTCGGAGGTCACCCATCCCAGCACTACTCTCGCCAAGCACGCTTAATCTGCGGAGTTCGATGGGATCCGGTGCATTAGTCTTTGGTATGATCGCACCACAACTTATCGCGTAATAATAGTATACATGCCTTCTCCATGCGCTAGTAGCAAAAATCGGTTTTGGGTCAACTTGCTCGGTTTGCTCCGGTTCTTGGCCCAAAAAATCCGAAAAAATTCGTGGATCACGAGTAGCATCGCGGGTAGGAAAACATATGAGAACGTTATCGTACACTTTTTAGAAAAATTGCGCAAAAAATATAAACTAAAATCAAAAAGAGGTGCAACACGAGGACTTCTCGGAGGTCACCCATCCCAGTACTACTCTCGCCAAGCACGCTTAATCTGCGGAGTTCGATGGGATCCGGTGCATTAGTCTTTGGTATGATCGCACCGACAACTTATGCGCGGTAATAGTATACATGCCTTCTCCATGCGCTAGTAGCAAAAAATCGGTTTTGGGTCAACTTGCTCGGTTTGCTCCTCCGGTTCTTGGCCCAAAAAATCCGAAAATATTCGTGGATCACGAGTAGCATCGCGGTAGTAGGAAAACATATGAGAACGTTATCGTACACTTTTTCGAAAAATTGCGCAAAAAATATAAACTAAAATCAAAAAAGAGGTGCAACACGAGGACTTCTCGGAGGTCACCCATCCCAAGATTACTCTCGCCAAGCACGCTTAAGCTGCGGAGTTCGATGGGATCCGGTGCATTAGTGCTTTGGTATGATCGCACTGTCAACTTATGCGTGGTAATAGTATACATGCCTTCTCCATGCGCTAGTAGCAAAAAATCGGTTTTGGGTCAACTTGCTCGGTTTGCTCGGTTCTTGGCCCAAAAATCGAAAAAATTCGTGGATCACGAGTAGCATCGCGGGTAGGAAAACATATGAGAACGTTATCGTACACTTTTTAGAAAAATTGCGCAAAAAATATAAACTAAAATCAAAAAAGAGGTGCAACACGAGGACTTCCCAGGAGGTCACCCATCCCAGTACTACTCTCGCCCAAACACGCTTAATCTGCGGAGTTCGATGGGATTCGGTGCATTAGTCTTTGGTATGATCGCACTGTCAACTTATCTTGCGGAAATAGTATACATGCCTTCTCCATGCGCTAGTAGCAAAAAATCGGTTTTGGGTCAACTTGCTCGGTTTGCTCGGTTCTTGGCCCAAAAATCGAAAAAACTTCGTGGATCACGAGTAGCATCGCGGGTAGGGAAAACATATGAGAACGTTATCGTACACTTTTTAGAAAAATTGCGCAAAAATATAAACTAAAATCAAAAAGAGGTGCAACACGAGGACTTCCCCGAGGAGGTCACCCATCCCAAGATACTACTCTCGCCAAGCACGCTTAATCTGCGGAGTTCGATGGGATCCGGTGCATTAGTCTTTGGTATGATCGCACTTTGTCAACTTATGCTTGTGATAATAGTATACATGCCTTCTGTTGCACCCCGAAAAATCCGGTTTGGACTTCTCGATGTACAACGTGGGAAGGTTTATGAAGCCGCCACCAATATTTTAGTTTTGAGACGAAAACATTGAAAAAACGTCTTTTTATACAAGGCGGGTGGTCTTTTCGAAAACAAGAGATGTAGGTTCGGGGATCGGTTAGGTACGGGGAAGGTATAAGCACCCGTACCTCCTTTCTCACCGAAAGGAACCTTTAATTTGATGTGTGGTTTTGAAATGTTTGATTTGAAACGATCGTTCTACTTCTTTTCTTTTCTTTTCTTTTGATTGAGAAAATATTTATTGGAAATGAGAAAAAGAATATTTTTGCTATCCTTGAAAAGCGGAACAAAACAAGATTTTTTTTAAAAGGGTGTGCTTGACGGACAGAACCCGCTCCTACGTACCTCACCGAGATGAGGATCAAAGCTACGTAGTTTCGTTTGTGCGTCAGAAGACGGCTTTGTGATTTTTTGAAAGTGTGCTTTTTGCGTCCAAGAAGGCGGCTTTGTGATTTTCTAAGAAAGAAGTGTGTTGGTGTTTTTTTATTGTAGGGTTTTCGGTCCTAGATCGCATGATCCAATAGACCTAGAACAAAGACGACCCACTTTATGCATTTGACGACGTGCCCCACTACTTTTTGAAAAATGATCTTTTTGATTTTCTTAAGAAAAAGGTTTGTTGCGAGGTTGGTTGCTTTTATTGAGCAAGTATCTTAGGCTCGCATTTAACCGACTGTACCGCTAACCCTAAGACGCTAACCAATATCGGAAGTACATCCGAATCGATACCTTACTCATTTTGGAAAAGGGGTTTGAAGTTATTAATTATTTGTTTTATTTCTCACAAGTATCCTAAGACGTTTGAAGCTGTACAACTCCGGTCTCGGGGACGCTAGACAACATCGGCCGTGACGTCCGACTTGCCTCCTTATGAGTTTTTAAGAAAAGGGATTTTTATTGGAAAAAACATTTGATTTTGCTTTGAAAACTTGTTTTTAGAAAAGAGTTTGGTTTGGAAAATGATTTACGAAAACAAGTAGAACCTTTCAATCAATTCTAAATCCATAACCAAGTGCAAATGAATGAATAAGGCTCATACTTCCACAATCAAGCAATCATGGACATGTTATTCATCAACCAAGATTAAACATGCCAATATAATCAAAGGATTCAATTGTCAAAGATGCATGGCAAATTTCTCAAGACAATTGTGTGTGTGTGTGTGTGTGTGTGAGAAAGAGGTGTATTTACCCTAATGACTCTATGCTACAACATGCATGTAGGCTTACGTCTTCATTAGGAGGTCATACAAGGGGATGAAAGGGGCACACAATTAAATCAAGACATTTAAATGGCATCATAGACAAGAGAATGCAATTGATCATAGGCATAGGGTGTTCCTAGTTTGGATGAATGAACATGTAGACATGAATGCACACGAGGTAACTATGCATGAGCATACAATGAATGAATGAGCATCAATGAATGCAAGACATAGTATAAATGAATGCATGAACATGTGAGAATGAATGCAAGACATGGTATAAACAAATGCATGAACATGTAAGCATGAATGCAAGAGGCATAACATGTAAGAATGAATGCATAACATAAGGTTAATGAATGCAATAGGCATAAGCATATGGGAATGCATGAACATTTTATTTATGAATGGATGATATAATATTAATGAATGTATGATAATGTAAGAGAGTAAGAGAATGCAATAGGCATAAGCATATGAGAATGCATGAACATGTGAGCATATGAAAGCATGCAAGTATTAATGTGCAAACACAAGTATGTATCACACAAGGGATGAAATGCAAAGTGTAAAAATGTTTTGGGTATTTTTGCAAATTGATAAGTAGTAAAACTTTTAGTAAAAAGTTAATGAATGGTAAAGTAAAAAGATGCATGAGGTAAATGGTAATTATTTAATGAAATGGTAAAGTAAAAAGGCATGAGGTAAATGGTAATTATTTAATGAAATGGTAAAGTAAAAATGCATGAGGTAAATGGTAATTATTTAATGAAATGGTAAAGTAAAAATGCATGAGGTAAATGGTAATTATTTAATGAAATGGTAAAGTAAAAATGCATGAGGTAAATGGTAATTATTTAATGAGATGGTAAAGTCAAAAATGTAAAAATGTTTAAGTTGTTTTTCTTTTAAGTAAAAAGTTAGTGTATGGTAAAGTAAAAAACAAGTGAGTGGTTAAAAGTTAAAAACACACTAACAAAATTAAATGCATCTCACACAAGATCAAGCAACCCAATTCAAGAACAAAAATATGCACAAGAAAAAGGCCTAAAACCGAAACCACCACATGAACTAAACACCAATTTTTCATGCCAAAAATGCACTATCAACACATAAAATAAGACACAAGATTAAGCCCTAAATTGTTATGCTATGTCACAAGACAACAATCAAACAAAACAAGTGTTTATTCACACTAAAAATCAAGAGAAACAAAAGGAAGCATAAACCCTAATTTTTGGGATTAAATCCTAGACTACTCATACCCACAATCAAGCACAAATCATGAAATAAGCAAAACACAATGGAAACCTCATTTTTTCCCTTAGGCCGAAACCACTATGCATGGAAGATGGACTTTATTTAGCTTAAAAAAAAATGCAAACATGATGGAAAATGCAAAAGAACATGAGAATACACAAGAAAACTCCTTCAAGGCCAAGGACCCATCTCAAACACCCAAGGCTCCCTAAGTCCTTGTCAAAATGTTTGAAATGGATCCTCAAAGCAAACAACAACAACAATCAAGAAGGAGTTGAGAGTAGAAGAGAGATTTACATGGTAAACATGCAAGAAAATAGGGATCAAGGTTTACCTTAAGAACTTGCAAGGAGAGGTGAAGAAGAAAATCAAACAAAAACTAAGAACACTTGAAACTCTTCTTGAAGCTCACAAAAACTCTTGATCTTGAAAGATTATTGATGAAAACTTGAAGATGATGCAAGATTAGAGGTGGATTTAGTGGAGGAATCAAGGAAAGGGAGGCTTTGATGGTGGAAATTTAAAAAATGGAGGAGTGGTAGTGAGGGAGGTATTTCGGCTGAAGAGAGGAGGAGAGGAGGTGAGGAATGTGTGCTAGGTTAAGAAATGAGAGTGTGTGAGGAATAGCCAAAGATTCATGAGGTGGGGAAATGGGAAGTATTTATAGGGGTTTTTAGGTTTAAGGGTATTTTAGTCCTTTTATCTTTGATGGGCTCTAGGATTTGATTTTATTTTTGAATGGATGGCTAAGATTGGTGGTCACATGGATTAGGGGGTAATGGGAAAGCACAAGTGTGTGAGAGTGAGGAGTGGGGCGCATAACACAAAAAAAGGATTTGTGTGAAAAAATCTATTTATGGAATGAAGACTCATATGGGGAAGGATCTAGAATAGGGTTAAGGGTATTTTGGTGAGGGAATGTTATCAAAGAGGAAAAAATGCATTTTTGGGTGAAGGTGTTAGTGTAAGTGGGTGGAAGAATTTACCAAAAAAGGGGCAAAAGGAAGATAAGATCAAATCTTATCTTAGGGAATAAGAAATGAGAAGTGTGTAGAAGATTTTTATGAGAGAGAGAGAGTAATTTTCGTGCATGGGGCTGAAGTAGGGAGGAAAAAAAAAAAAAAAAAAAAAAGTGCTTGTTTTTGGTATTTTGTCTTATTGAGGACACTTACTATTTTTGGTTTTTGAAATTTGAATTTTTGGGCATGCAAAATGGGAATGCACCTATTGAAAATGTGTTACATGTTTTGGGCACCATAAAATAGCCTCCCAATTATTCTAGACAAACAAAAATTGTCATTTAATAATTGGGGAATTTTTAATGGTCTTTTAGCATTTTTATGCAATAAAAATAGGAAAATGCATTTTAATTATTTTAGACTAGGATATTTTCTCTAAAAATTGTACAAAAATTATCTTGGGTAGAATAAAAATGTACCTTTTGTGTATGCATATTTTTGTGAGAAAATTATCTGTTGCGTAAAATGACCCAAATGCCCCCTTACCCTAAAAATCCTATTTTGTCCAAAAGTGCATTTCAACTCCAAAAATGATTTTAGAAGTTTGGAAATGACTTTTAAAAACCTAAATGCAATGCATGATGCTCTTTGCTCTTCTACTTATTTATTTTGGGAAAATTAGGGTTTTGACCTAAAGTTAGGACAAAATTGGGGTATGACATGTTTGCCCTCTTTATCTAGATTTTAGCAAGGAATATGAATTGGCCGAAATATATTCCGAGGCAAAATAGAGATAAAGAATTCAGAAATTATACCGATTTTGTCTACTTAGGGAAAACCCGAATTTCTTTTTCTTTTGGGTGAATGGATGCCAACAAAATGGTATGAGAATGAAGTGTCGACCTTGAAGAAGCCAACAAAAGCGAGGAAGTATATGGGTGCCAACCCTCAAAGCGGCAAAAGCAGGAAGAAATAAAGTGGTAAAGAAAACTATAAAGGAGGTATCGACCTGTAAGCCGACCGACCGGGAGGAAATAAAGAAAGTAATAAAGGATGCCTTTGGCCGGCCTGCGGTAGGCCAACACAAGTGGGAAAGCAGGTTGGTGCCGGCCTCGAGCGTGCAAAAACAAGAATAAAGCGAGAAAGAAAGTGAAGAAAGAAGGAGCGCTTGTGGCTCTGGAAGGAACACTTGGGTTACGAAGGAGCACTTGTGGCTCTGAAGGAGCAACGGGCTCACGAAGGTGGCCTGTTCGAGCGGCCGAGGTTCAATATCAAGTTGTGGGGTGATACATTTTACCTTGATGGACTTACGCTATGCTTTATACTGACACAGCTAGTCTGAAGGACACGAAGTCTGGGGGGCCGATCCGTCATGCTCAGTGATGACTTGGCGAAATGAAGGACACAAGGTCTGAGGGGCCGATCCGTCATGCTCAGTGATGACTTGGCTGAGTGAAGGTCGAGTTCAAAGTCGCTGTTTGGACTATTGATTTGAACTAGACTGAAGGACCCTAGGGTCTGATGACTCGTCGGTGCTCGATAACGACGGAATCTGAAGGGACGCTTTGGTCCTGAAGGGACACGTGGGTCCTGAAGGGATTCACAAATCCTGTTGGTTGACTGGTTGAGATGGCCAATGGTGGCGCATTGAATTGAGGTACCTGCATACGTCAGTTGATGCAAGGGATGGTGCATGGAGCATGGGTGCATGTTATGCAAAGGCATGCTATGCAAGAGAATGTTATGCGAGTGCATGCAATGCCATGATTTTGGTGTGATGATGCATGTGGGGGAACACTCTTGAGGTTTTCTTTTTGATTTAATTTTTCTTGATCGGCTTTCTTTTGCTGGTCATCTGTTTTTCTTTGTTTGTTTTCTTTTGCTCTTTATGAAATGCGAATATGCAAATGTAGCGCTTTGATGTTTGATGCAAAGATTGATACTTGTAATGCAAGTGTGCGATCTGATAGTGATGATTCATGTTTTGATGAATGGAATGCTCTTGTTTTATTTTTCTCGCTCATTTCTTTCTCTTTTCATGAAATGCGGGCATGCTAATGCAAAATTTGGATGTTTGATGACATGTAATGCTCTTGTGTTTTGATGAAATGGCGGATGCAAATGCAATGGAAAACTTTTCCTTCTTTGCCTTTTTCTATGAAATGTGAATATTGCTATTATGCGAAATGAAATGATGAATGACATGGGATGTTTTGGCTTTCTTTGCAAGTATTGATGTGATGCAACTGTATTGCCTTGATGTTTGAATGCAAGTGTATGCGGTGATTGATGCTTTGATGAATGCAATGCTAATGCTCTAACCACATTTGTTTCTCTTTTTTTTTTTTTTTGCTTTTACGTGAAATGCAAACATTAATATGATGCAATGCTCTGATGTGGAACATTTTTTCTATGTGATGAATGCACAAAATGTGAGGATGCAAACGTAATGCTTTGATGCATATGCCATAATGAATAGATTGAACTGCCTAGATGCATGAGGTAAACATTTTTGTGATGATGAGATGCAAGACTTTGGATGCAAGGAATTGAGATGATTATTGACCATTACGTTGAAAAATTGAATTTGACTCAAACTCGTGTTCTCAAGGTTTTTATTTACAAACAACCTCACTCGTTTTCTCTTTCTTTCCATGATGGTGAATTTTAGATATCGCATGACTAACTTGTGTTTTCTCTCTTTGAAGCATTGTCTAGTAAGCATGCATAGGAGTGCAAAGGTGAATGAATGAGTCGATCGACTTGGAATTGGCTTAGGGCATGGACATTTATGGCAAGTGAAGGAATGATGAGACATGGTTATTACCAAGCTCAAGAGGATCAAGAGATACAAGATTGCCCCAATTCAGTCTTGGATGAGTGAATAATTTGCCCCTGTCTAGTGGTGACAACAACTAGGGGTGTAAAAGATGATGAATTGGGAATGCTTGGCTTTTGAAATGAAAGGTGGGGCGAGAAGAGATTTTGTCTCAACCCATAAAGTTTGATGTTGCCCTGGTCATAACAAGGATGAATCGCCCCAATTAGAATGACAGAGCCTTGTTTAGGGTAGTGAGTTGAGAGATTGCCCGGTGAGGTTGAATGAGGTGAAGGAATGGGAACGCCCTTGCCCCTGCTTGGAAGTATTGACAACTGGAATGACATGGGAGGGCATTGAATAGACATTCCCAAGACCAGGGTGGGCGGGAGGTGAAGAGAGTGCCCCATCTTTTGGATCTGAGTAGTGTTCTCAGTGCAAATGTTTTGACTTTTAGCGTGAAAGAAACCTCACTTGGTGATCACTAAACCTTGTTTTAATGCAGCTTGAATGGGTTTCGGAGTGCAAGTCCCTCTTTTTATTTTGTCGACTTTCTTTTTCTCGATTGTTTGTTTTTGTTCCTCATTTCTTTTTCACGAGGGTTTTTTTTTTCTTGATCGCCTTTCTTTTTTACGATCATTTGTTTTTTTCTTTTGAGCAAACACATCGTGAGACGAGATAAACTTAGTTGTCCTAAGATTTAAAATTTGAGAAAACAACAAACAATCATCATTGATCGGAATGGACTTTTCGGGATTGTGGTGTTTTTGTGGGCGAAGGATGATTGGGCTTAATGAAGTATTTGGGGGTAATGGTAGGATGATTTTTATTCAGCGTTATCGACGATCGATGTGTTATGATGGTTATTTGGCTTGATGAGGTGTTTGGAAGTTTTATTCTGGCTAAGGGTTTGTGGAGGCAAGGTGCCGAGGTCAAAGGGAAGTGTTTGTGATTTATGGAAGGAGGGGTAGTTATACACAAAGCCAAGGTATTGGAAGATTTATTGAGACAAGGATCTCTTGTGTTTTGTGGTAACATGTATCACTCACCGTGACATTTCTTTTGTATTTTCCTTTGCTTTGGGATTTTCATTTTTGAATCCCCTTTCTTCTTTTTTTTTTTTCTTTTTTTTTTTTTTTTTGATTCTTTCTTTGACTCGGGTGAGTGATAAGAAGTGATGCAATCGCTTTTTTTTTATATTTGAGGTGATCCTTGTCTAGGGTGATTTTTGGATTTTGGTCTTTCTTGGCTTAAGGTGGGTAGGAAAGGGACTTTCTCGGGATTTTTGAGGAGATGGCCAAACTTCATTTCAAATCTCGATTGCTTATTTATTTTTTTGTAAATCATGAAAACTGTTCATCTATCTATATGTGCTTGCTCCTTTCTTTACATTTTTCTCTCCTTTTTTTTTATGCCCTAACTTTTGCCTGGACCGCTCTTTGCGAGTTTTCAATCCACCGGGCGCTTTTTTTGTGTGTCTAGGCGCGCCTTTGCGGGTTTTCAACCTAGCGAGCTTATTTTCTTATTTATTATTATTTTTTGAAAGACTTGCCTTGAAGGAATATTATATTTAACAAAGGAAAATTAGTGATCACAGAATTGCCCTGACATGGAGGACTTAAAGTGTTAGCGAGAATGAACCAAAAAGTCAAATACGCACCAGATGGGAGAGAACATGCACTTTATGGGTGGACGGGCGGGATTAGACTTGGATGGGGATGATGATGATTGAAGGAAATTGATCGACTCAAACAAGAGAAAATGCACGTGGCATGCATGCTTACTAGAAGAACGCTTCACGGAAGATTAACATTAGTTAAAACATGATATAAAAACTTTTTGATGAACTATTTCAGTCTTTTATCATGGAATGGATGAGATGCAATATTTTTGATTTTATGAGCTACCGACGGGAAACCGAGCACCTTGGAACACCTTGAAATTTTGAAAGAATGATTATTTTGCAAGACCATCTCGTCTCTCATCAAAACTCTTTATTGTATGTGAAAACACTATGATATGCAAGTGGAAAAAATGATCACTTGAAAAGTGTAATTATTCTAAAAGGTTTTTATGATTTTTTGATGCAAAATGAAATGCATTTTTGAATGATGCGAGAAAGATACTTTTTCAAAAATGAAATTTTTATTTGTTATGCTTGATGGGGTGGACCCGCTCCCACGTATCCTCCCGTGATGAGGAATCAAAGCGCACGTAGTTTCTCTTGTGTGTCTTTTTTTTGAAATAATGTTTATGCATGAATGCCATGTTTTGGATGAACTTGGCGAGGAGCTTTTTCCTCTTTGATTATAAATGAAATGCTTATGCTATGAAGATGATAATTGTTTTCATTTTTATGTAATGAAATGGAATGCAAGACGAATGATTCAAAATTGGAACTTTATTTATCGCAAATGATGCAATGATGTAGGATGCAAGATACTTCTTTTTCAAAATGATTTTTATAGAGGCAAGACAAAATATGAAATCTTTGATGCCCCCTTTTTTTTTTTACATGATGAAAGATGCGGGAATGATGCTTTTTCCTAAATGATGATTTTTAAAGGCAAGACAAAGTATGAAATGCCAATGCCCCTTCCTTTTTGAAAGATGCATGTATGGAGGAATGATGTATTTGAACTAAAGTGATGAGGTTAATGAAATGACGCATGAATGCTATATTTTGAATAAATTTGATGATGATTTTTGTTCATGATTATGAATGAAATGCTTTCTTGTTTTCATTTTTTTTGTGCAATGAAATGCATGATACTCACAATAATGATAAAAAAATGCATGGAAAGACATGATTTTTTTATTGAATGGAATTGCATGCAAAATGAGAGGTTAATGTATTATTTTTTCATGATGTGTGAAAAAGGAAAACAATGATGCATGAGGCGCGCCCTAATAAGACACAATTTTTTGGATCTTTCGAAAAATTAGGGGAAAAAGCCTTAGTGAATGGAAATGCACACGTGCGGAGAATGCACTCCTAACAAACCTTAATGAGATAGAGAAAAAATGCATGTATGAATTTTATCAAGTTTTTGTTTTATGCAATGCAAATGATGTCTTTATATGAAGATGACGGCGATAATGCGACTTGACATGCATGAATGAATGCATGATGAGGATGATTGAAAGAAAGTTATTTACAACATAGGATTTTCAAAAGTGAGACTTCATACTTACGGAAAAATATATATATATATTTTCAAAAAAAAAGTTTGATGCGGGGTATGCGGCTCCTTTGTGTCCTCTGAGGTTTCTTAGAGACAGGATCTAAGGCTTTTCTAAGGGGTACTTCAAGGTAAGCACTAACAAGAGGGCCCTAAATAAGGTTCCTAGAGCCAACGACCTCATCCGAAGCGCGACCGATCAGCGGGGACGCACGCCCAAGTGATGAGCCCTTCGAACAAAGCCAAACTCTAGGTGAAGTCTTCGCAATCACACGAAAAGGCGTGACGTCCGGTGTGCAGCCACTAATGACCGTTCTAGCCTAAGATATACTCTAGCCCGGGTGTAGGGCTGTCTCACCAAAAATCACACAAGGGTAAAAATAAAGTGAAAGTGTGTGTAGGAGCATAATGATGCATATACCCCCCCACCGCAAAGAAAATCCGAAAGCTTGATCCGGACAAAGAGAGTCATCTACCCTAGGGTTTTGCACATATCATTCAAGTCTAAGCAAGAAATCAACCTAAGGTATTAACAATCATCTAAACCCTACTTACCTTAAGAAGAGGAGCTAAGAAGAGGGGATCATGATAGAAGGGAAAAAATGCATGAACTTACCAAAGAAAGGGAGCGAAGAAGAGGGGAACATGCGAGATAAAGGGAATATGATGCACGAGCATAAGTAAAGAAAGAAAGGGATAAGAGAAGAAGCACGATGCAAGTGTAGAAATAAACAAATGCACATGAATGCAACACAATAATAATGCAAGAGAAATCATCGAGCATCACGAGAAAAAAGAAAAAAAAAAAAGGAAAAAGAAGAGATAGAACGAATTTTTCAAATCAAACAATTTAAACCACGCATCAAATTAATTAGGCTTGACCCTCGTTATTTTTTAAAAAAAAAAGATCCCCAGTGAAGTCGCCAGCTGTTGCACCCCGAAAAATCCGGTTTGGACTTCTCGATGTACAACGTGGGAAGGTTTATGAAGCCGCCACCAATATTTTAGTTTTGAGACGAAAACATTGAAAAACGTCTTTTTATACAAGGCGGGTGGTCTTTTCGAAAACAAGAGATGTAGGTTCGGGTCGGTTAGGTACGGGAAGGTATAAGCACCCGTACCTCCTTTCTACCGAAAGGGAACCATTAATTTGATGTGTGGTTTTGAAATGTTTGATTTGAAACGATCGTTCTACTTCTTTTCTTTTCTTTTCTTTTGATTGAGAAAATATTTATTGGAAATGAGAAAAAGAATATTTTTGCTATCCTTGAAAAGCGGAACAAAACAAGATTTTTTTTAAAAGGGTGTGCTTGACGGGACAGGAACCCGCTCCTACGTACCCTCACTGAGATGAGGGATCAAAGCTACGTAGTTCTCGTTTGTGCGTCCGAAGACGGCTTTGTGATTTTTTTGAAAGTGTGCTTTTTTGCGTCCGAAGACGGCTTTTGTGATTTTCTAAGAAAGAAGTGTGTTGGTGTTTTTTTATTGTAGGGGTTTTCGGTCCTAGACTGTACAGTCCAATAGACCTAGAACAAAGACAGACCACTTTGCATGCACGACGGCGTGCCCACTACTTTTTGAAAAATGATCTTTTTGATTTTCTTAAGAAAAAGGTTTGTTTGCGAGGTTGGTTGCTTTTATTGAGCAAGTATCTTAGGCTCGCATTTAATATGCATATACTCGCTAACCCTAAGACGCTAACCAATATCGAAGTACATCCGAATCGATACCTTACTCATTTTGGAAAAGGGGTTTGAAGTTATTAATTATTTGTTTTATTTCTCACAAGTATCCTAAGACGTTTGAGCTGTACAACTCCGGTCTCGGGGACGCTAGACAACATCGCCGTGACGTCCGACTTGCCTCCTTATGAGTTTTTAAGAAAAGGGATTTTTATTGGAAAAAACATTTGATTTTGCTTTGAAAACTTGTTTTTAGAAAAGAGTTTGGTTTGGAAAATGATTTCGAAAACAAGTAGAACCTTTCAATCAATTCTAAATCCATAACCAAGTGCAAATGAATGAATAAGGCTCATACTTCCACAATCAAGCAATCATGGACATGTTATTCATCAACCAAGATTAAACATGCCAATATAATCAAAGGATTCAATTGTCAAAGATGCATGGCAAATTTCTCAAGACAATTGTGTGTGTGTGTGTGTGTGTGAGAAAGAGGTGTATTTACCCTAATGACTCTATGCTACAACATGCATGTAGGCTTACGTCTTCATTAGGAGGTCATACAAGGGGATGAAAGGGGCACACAATTAAATCAAGACATTTAAATGGCATCATAGACAAGAGAATGCAATTGATCATAGGCATAGGGTGTTCCTAGTTTGGATGAATGAACATGTAGACATGAATGCACACGAGGTAACTATGCATGAGCATACAATGAATGAATGAGCATCAATGAATGCAAGACATAGTATAAATGAATGCATGAACATGTGAGAATGAATGCAAGACATGGTATAAACAAATGCATGAACATGTAAGCATGAATGCAAGAGGCATAACATGTAAGAATGAATGCATAACATAAGGTTAATGAATGCAATAGGCATAAGCATATGGGAATGCATGAACATTTTATTTATGAATGGATGATATAATATTAATGAATGTATGATAATGTAAGAGAGTAAGAGAATGCAATAGGCATAAGCATATGAGAATGCATGAACATGTGAGCATATGAAAGCATGCAAGTATTAATGTGCAAACACAAGTATGTATCACACAAGGGATGAAATGCAAAGTGTAAAAATGTTTTGGGTATTTTTGCAAATTGATATAGTAGTAAAAACTTTTAGTAAAAAGTTAATGAATGGTAAAGTAAAAAGATGCATGAGGTAAATGGTAATTATTTAATGAAATGGTAAAGTAAAAAGGCATGAGGTAAATGGTAATTATTTAATGAAATGGTAAAGTAAAAATGCATGAGGTAAATGGTAATTATTTAATGAAATGGTAAAGTAAAAATGCATGAGGTAAATGGTAATTATTTAATGAAATGGTAAAGTAAAAATGCATGAGGTAAATGGTAATTATTTAATGAGATGGTAAAGTCAAAAATGTAAAAATGTTTAAGTTGTTTTTCTTTTAAGTAAAAAGTTAGTGTATGGTAAAGTAAAAACAAGTGAGTGGTTAAAAGTTAAAAACACACTAACAAAATTAAATGCATCTCACACAAGATCAAGCAACCCAATTCAAGAACAAAAATATGCACAAGAAAAAGGCCTAAAACCGAAACCACCACATGAACTAAACACCAATTTTTCATGCCAAAAATGCACTATCAACACATAAAATAAGACACAAGATTAAGCCCTAAATTGTTATGCTATGTCACAAGACAACAATCAAACAAAACAAGTGTTTATTCACACTAAAAATCAAGAGAAACAAAAGGAAGCATAAACCCTAATTTTTGGGATTAAATCCTAGACTACTCATACCCACAATCAAGCACAAATCATGAAATAAGCAAAACACAATGGAAACCTCATTTTTTCCCTTAGGCCGAAACCACTATGCATGGAAGATGGACTTTATTTAGCTTAAAAAAAATGCAAACATGATGGAAAATGCAAAAGAACATGAGAATACACAAGAAAACTCCTTCAAGGCCAAGGACCCATCTCAAACACCCAAGGCTCCCTAAGTCCTTGTCAAAATGTTTGAAATGGATCCTCAAAGCAAACAACAACAACAATCAAGAAGGAGTTGAGAGTAGAAGAGAGATTTACATGGTAAAAATGCAAGAAAATAGGGATCAAGGTTTACCTTAAGAACTTGCAAGGAGAGGTGAAGAAGAAAATCAAACAAAACTAAGAACACTTGAAACTCTTCTTGAAGCTCACAAAAACTCTTGATCTTGAAAGATTATTGATGAAAACTTGAAGATGATGCAAGATTAGAGGTGGATTTAGTGGAGGAATCAAGGAAAGGGAGGCTTTGATGGTGGAAATTTAAAAAATGGAGGAGTGGTAGTGAGGAGGTATTTGGCTGAAGAGAGGAGGAGAGGAGGTGAGGAATGTGTGCTAGGTTAAGAAATGAGAGTGTGTGAGGAATAGCCAAAGATTCATGAGGTGGGGAAATGGGAAGTATTTATAGGGGTTTTTAGGTTTAAGGGTATTTTAGTCCTTTTATCTTTGATGGGCTCTAGGATTTGATTTTATTTTTGAATGGATGGCTAAGATTGGTGGTCACATGGATTAGGGGTAATGGGAAAGCACAAGTGTGTGTGTGAGAGTGAGGAGTGGGGCGCATAACAAAAAAAAGGATTTGTGTGAAAAAAATCTATTTATGGAATGAAGACTCATATGGGAAGGATCTAGAATAGGGTTAAGGGTATTTTGGTGAGGGAATGTTATCAAAGAGGAAAAAATGCATTTTTGGGTGAAGGTGTTAGTGTAAGTGGGTGGAAGAATTTACTAAAAAAGGGGCAAAAGGAAGATAAGATCAAATCTTATCTTAGGGAATAAGAAATGAGAAGTGTGTAGAAGATTTTTATGAGAGAGAGAGAGTAATTTTCGTGCATGGGGCTGAAGTAGGGAGGAAAAAATAAAAATAAAAAAAGTGCTTGTTTTTGGTATTTTGTCTTATTGAGACACTTACTATTTTTGGTTTTTGAAATTTGAATTTTTGGGCATGCAAAATGGGAATGCACCTATTGAAAATGTGTTACATGTTTTTGGGCACCATAAAATAGCCTCCCCAATTATTCTAGACAAACAAAAATTGTCATTTAATAATTGGGAATTTTTAATGGTCTTTTAGCATTTTTAACAATAAAAATAGGAAAATGCATTTTAATTATTTTAGACTAGGATATTTTCTCTAAAAATTGTACAAAAATTATCTTGGGTAGAATAAAAATGTACCTTTTGTGTATGCATATTTTTGTGAGAAAATTATCCTGTTGCGTAAAATGACCAAAATGCCCCTTACCCTAAAAATCCTATTTTGTCCAAAAGTGCATTTCAACTCCAAAAATGATTTTAGAAGTTTGGAAATGACTTTTAAAAACCTAAATGCAATGCATGATGCTCTTTGCTCTTCTACTTATTTATTTTTGGGAAAATTAGGGTTTTCAACTTATGGACAAAAATGGGGTATGACACCTTCTCCATGCGCTAGTAGCAAAAAATCGATTTTGGGTCAACTTGCTCGGTTTGCTCGGTTCTTGGCCCAAAAATCCGAAAAAATTAGTGGATCACGAGTAGCATCGCGGGTAGGAAAACATATGAGAACGTTATCGTACACTTTTTCCGAAAAATTGCGCAAAAAATATAAACTAAAATCAAAAAAGAGGTGCAACACGAGGACTTCCCAGGAGGTCACCCATCCCAGTACTACTCTCGCCCAAGCACGCTTAACTGCGGAGTTCTGATGGGATCCGGTGCATTAGTGCTGGTATGATCGCACCTGTCAACTTATCGTGTGGTAATAGTATACATGCCTTCTCCATGCGCTAGTAGTAAAAAAAAATCGGTTTTGGGTCAACTTGCTCGGTTTGCTCCGGTTCTTGGCCCAAAAAATCCGAAAAAATTCGTGGATCACGAGTAGCATCGCGGGTAGGGAAAACATATGAGAACGTTATCGTACACTTTTTCCGAAAAATTGCGCAAAAAATATAAACTAAAATAAAAAAAGAGGTGCAACACGAGGACTTCCTCAGAGGTCACCCATTCCGATTACTACTCGCCAAGCACGCTTAAGCTGCGGAGTTTCGATGGGATCCGGTGCATTAGTCTTTGGTATGATCGCACTGTCAACTTATCTTGTGGTAATAGTATACATGCCTTCTCCATGCGCTAGTAGCAAAAAATCGATTTTGGGTCAACTTGCTCGGTTTGCTCGGTTCTTGGCCCAAAAATCCGAAAAAATTAGTGGATCACGAGTAGCATCGCGGGTAGGAAAACATATGAGAAAGTTATCGTACACTTTTTCCGAAAAATTGCGCAAAAATATAAACTAAAATAAAAAAAGAGGTGCAACACGAGGACTTCTCGGAGGTCACCCATTCGAAGACTACTCTCGCCAAGCACGCTTAATCTGCGGAGTTCTGATGGGATCCGGTGCATTAGTCTTTGGTATGATCGCACTTTGTCAACTTATCTTGTGGTAATAGTATACATGCCTTCTCCATGCGCTAGTAGCAAAAAAATCGGTTTTGGGTCAACTTGCTCGGTTTGCTCGGTTCTTGGCCCAAAAATCGAAAAAATTCGTGGATCACGAGTAGCATCGCGGGTAGGAAAACATATGAGAACGTTATCGTACACTTTTTAGAAAAATTGCGCAAAAAATATAAACTAAAATCAAAAAAGAGGTGCAACACGAGGACTTCCTGGAGGTCACCCATTCCAAGATTACTCGCCAAGCACGCTTAAGCTGCGGAGTTCTAATGGGATCCGGTGCATTAGTCTTTGGTATGATCGCACTGTCAACTTATGCTTGCAGTAATAGTATACATGCCTTCTCCATGCGCTAGTTGCAAAAAATCGATTTTGGGTCAACTTGCTCGGTTTGCTCGGTTCTTGGCCCAAAAATCCGAAAAAATTAGTGGATCACGAGTAGCATCGCGGGTAGGGAAAACATATGAGAACGTTATCGTACACTTTTTAGAAAAATTGCGCAAAAAATATAAACTAAAATCAAAAAGAGGTGCAACACAAGGACTTCCTGGGAGGTCACCCATCCCAAGACTACTCTCGCCAAGCACGCTTAAGCTGCGGAGTTCGATGGGATCCGGTGCATTAGTCTTTGGTATGATCGCTTTGTCAACTTATCTTGTGGTAATAGTATACATGCCTTCTCCATGCGCTAGTAGCAAAAAATCGTTTTAGGTCAACTTGCTCGGTTTGCTCGGTTCTTGGCCCAAAAATCCGAAAAAATTCGTGGATCACGAGTAGCATCGCGGGTAGGAAAACATATGAGAACGTTATCGCACACTTTTCCGAAAAATTGCGCAAAAATATAAACTAAAATCAAAAAGAGGTGCAACACGAGGACTTCCTAGGAGGTCACCCATTCGAAGACTACTCTCGCCAAGCACGCTTAATCTGCGGAGTTCTAATGGGATCCGGTGCATTAGTCTTTGGTATGATCGCACTGTCAACTTATGCGTGGTAATAGTATACATGCCTTCTCCATGCGCTAGTAGCAAAAAATCGATTTTGGGTCAACTTGCTCGGTTTGCTCGGTTCTTGGCCCAAAAATCCGAAAAAATTAGTGGATCACGAGTAGCATCGCGGGTAGGAAAACATATGAGAACGTTATCGCATACTTTTTCCGAAAAATTGCGCAAAAAATATAAACTAAAATCAAAAAAGAGGTGCAACACAAGGACTTCCCAGAGGTCACCCATCCCAAGACTACTCGCGCCAAGCACGCTTAATCGTGGAGTTCGATGGGATCCGGTGCATTAGTCTTTGGTATGATCGCACTGTCAACTTATGCTTGTGATAATAGTATACATGCCTTCTCCATGCGCTAGTAGCAAAAAATCGGTTTTGGGTCAACTTGCTCGGTTTGCTCTCGTTCTTGGCCCAAAAATCCGAAAAAAATTCGTGGATCACGAGTAGCATCGCGGTAGTAGGAAAACATATGAGAACGTTATCGCGTACACTTTTTCCGAAAAATTGCGCAAAAAATATAAACTAAAATCAAAAAGAGGTGCAACACGAGGACTTCCCAGAGGTCACCCATCCCAAGATTACTCTCGCCCAAGCACGCTTAATGCGGAGTTCGATGGGATCCGGTGCATTAGTCTTTGGTATGATCGCACTGTCAACTTATGCTTGTGGTAATAGTATACAAGCCTTCTCCATGCGCTAGTAGCAAAAAATCGTTTTGGGTCAACTTGCTCGGTTTGCTCGGTTCTTGGCCCAAAAATCCGAAAAATTCGTGGATCACGAGTAGCAGCATCGCGTAGTAGGAAAACATATGAGAACGTTATCGTACACTTTTTTCGAAAAATTGCGCAAAAAATATAAACTAAAATCAAAAAGAGGTGCAACACGAGGACTTCCCGGAGGTCACCCATCCAGCTACTACTACTCGCCCAAGCACGCTTAATCTGCGGAGTTCGATGGGATCCGGTGCATTAGTCTTTGGTATGATCGCACTGTCAACTTATCTTGTGGTAATAGTATACAAGCCTTCTCCATGCGCTAGTAGCAAAAAATCGGTTTTGGGTCAACTTGCTCGGTTTGCTCGGTTCTTGGCCCAAAAATCCGAAAAAATTAAGTGGATCACGAGTAGCATCGCGGGTAGGGAAAACATATGAGAACGTTATCGTACACTTTTTCCGAAAAATTGCGCAAAAAATATAAACTAAAATCAAAAAGAGGTGCAACACGAGGACTTCCTGGAGGTCACCCATCCCCGACTACTACTCGCGCCAAGCACGCTTAATCTGCGGAGTTCGATGGGATCCGGTGCATTAGTGCTGGTATGATCGCACTGTCAACTTATGCTTGTGGTAATAGTATACATGCCTTCTCCATGCGCTAGCAAAAAATCGGTTTTGGGTCAATTTGCTCGGTTTGCTCCGGTTCTTGGCCCAAAAATCGAAAAAATTCGTGGATCACGAGTAGCATCGCGGGTAGGAAAACATATGAGAACGTTATCGTACAATCGTTGCACCGAAAAATCCGGTTTGGACTTCTCGTTTGACAACGTGAAAAATAGTAGAGCCGCCACCAATATTTATTTAGGAAAACATTGAAAAAACCTTTTTGGAAAAGCGGATGGCCTTTTGAAAACTCGAGAGATGTAGGTTCGGGGGGATTCACGCATGGGGAAGGTATTAGCGCTTCACGCGTCCTTTCTACCGAAAGGGAACCATTAACTTGATGTGTGGTTTAGATAAAAGTTTGATTTGAAAACAATTTGTTCTACTTCTTTTCTTTTCTTTTCTTTTTAGTTGAATTTTTATTTTATTGAAAGCAGGAAGGGAAAAGAATGTTTTTGGTATCTTTGAAAATCGAGGACAAAACAAAGACTTTTTTTTTTAAGAGTGCTTGACGGGACATGAACCGGTCCCTCACGCACTTCACCGGAATGAGGATCAAAAGCTACGTAGTTCTCGTTTTTTTGCGTCAAAACGGCTTAAGAGTTTTTCGCGATTTGGTGAGTGTTCGTAGCGGCCGAACAACAACAGCGATTAGAATGGCCACACTACTAACTCTTTTGAAAATAAAATCGTCATTAATGATCTAAACGGCAGCGCGCGCGTTTGATTATTAACGACAATCGGTTTTATTAAATGAGGAAGAAAACGTTGCAATGACAGCGAGTGTTTGTGGAGACCGAACAACAACGGTTAGAATGGTCCCACTACTAACTTGCCGAAGATAAGCAAACCACCATTAATAATCTAAGCGGCGGCAACGGCGCGGTTGATTGTTAATGACAATTTATCTTACCCTTATTATGAAAATAAGAGGTTTTTTTATTTGAGTCTATGAAATGGGTTTTAGAAAAGAGGTAGAACATTTCAAATCAATTCTAAATCCATAACCAAATGCAAATGAATGAACAAAACTCATATTGCAACAATCGAGCAAACATGAATATATTATTCATCAACTAACAACAAAAATAACATTTAATACTACAATGAAATACTAGCACCAATATTAAACATCATCAAGCAAAGAACAATAATAAAATCAAATTGACAATATTTTTATCATAAGTGTGGGAACCAAAGGAAACATAGGTCCACATTTTATTAAAAATAAACATGCTATAATCAAAACATGGGGGTGTAGTTAACAATCAGGTATTAAAAACTTAACAAAAAAAAAAAAAACAACAATAAAAATAAAAGCCCATGACCCGTATATCCATTGAATCAAAACAAAGAAAAGAACCTAAACCTTTCTCCATTCCCTTCATCATTGTTCCATCTTTAGAAAAGAGAGAGAGAGAGAGAGAGTTTTCAAGAGAGAGAAAGAGAGAAAGAAGAGGATACCGCGAGGGGAGGGAGAGGAGATCGACGGCGCAGGAGTAGAGAGAGAGAGCGGCGAAAGCGAGAGAGAGGCGGACAGAGGGAGAAGAGGACGCCTGGCAGTAGCGGCGGTGGTGACGCCGCGACGGTGGAGCGCGGTGGTGGCGGCGCGCGCGAACCCGAGGAAGGGAGGAAGGAGTCTGCGAAATGGAGGTGATCTGCGAGAGAGAAGGGGACCGCGGAGAAAGAAGCGAACGCCGGAGGTGCGATAGCGTTTTGTGGTGGTTCACGGCGGCGGTGGTACGGTGGTTTCAAGGCACATTTCGGTTTTTGGTTGTGTGGTGGTTGTGGTGGTGGTGTTGGTTCTGTGGAGGAGATAATGGTGAGGACTTCTCAGTATTGTTGTTTTTGGGGTTGTTGTGGTTTTGAGTTTGTAAGAGTGGTGGTGGTTGTTTTTGGAGTTGCTGGGTATGTTTTGTTTGATGTTGCTGGGTGTGTTTTGCTTGGGTTTGAGAGAATAAAGTTGTTGCAAGCAAGAGTTAGAAAGGGTGGATAGCTCTAAAAATGTGTTGTGTTTCAGTATATTTTTTCCCTCTTGCTCTATGTCTGTGTGTGTTGTTTCTTCAGTGTGTGTGTTACGTTTCTCCCCCCCCTTACTCTATACTGTGTTCTTTGTTTTTATATCCGGGCTTTGGTGTGGTGTAGGTGTGGTGTTTGAGCAGGGGAACAAAACTCATGGGGAACCAATGCTGAGAATGCAGGCAGGCAGCAAGGGCAGTCAGCAGCAAGGACATGTTCTTGCCCAAAAATGCCAAAGAGCCAAAGAGACAAGGTGAAAGAGCTTGAGCTTGTAGCTCAAAATAAATTCTGCATCCAAAAACATCAACAGCAACGTCCCTCTCTGCTTGTACCTTATTAAAATTTTGTTTGACTTTTTCTCTCCTTCTTTTGATATGTAACTTGGATTTTTGTATTATAAAAAAAGAAATTAGACAAGCTTAATTATTTGATTATTTTTGGTGTTTCTCTATTTGTTTATAACTACTAATACAAATAACAATAATGATAACCACGCAATAGTAATAATCCTAATTACTAACGACTTTCGAAAGATACTCGCAATTAGCGTAATTCTCGTACGGCAAACACGCCCCTGATTGGAAACCTAAATACGCACTACGAGAATAAGTCCGCGTGCACCTATTTTTGAGCTCTTTTAAGAACGAGAAAAACACCCGTCAACATTGGGGTTTACAAAATATCGATTTTATTTGATTTTCAACTAGTCGGACAAAATTGGGGTATTACAGCTGCCCCTCTTTATTTGGATTTTGACAAGGAATATGAATTGGCCGAAACATATTCCAAGGCAAAATAGAAATAAAGAACTCAGAAATTATACCAATTTTGTCCACTTGGGGAAATCGAATTTTTTTATTTTCTAGTTTTTCTTTTTGGGTGAATGGATGCCACCGAGAGATGACTCGTAATGAATGAAGTGTCAACCCTCGATTAAGCTAACAAAAGCAGAAATAGATTGGTGCCAACCCTAAGGCGGCAAAAGCGGGGAAGTAAATTGGTGTCAACCTCGGGTGGCATAGTTAGCAAAAAATAAAGCAATAAAGAAGGTATCGGCCTGCGGGAGGCCGACATCGCGCAGAAATCAAGAAAGTGATAAAGCGATAAGAAAGAAGGAGCGCTTGTGGCTCAAGGAACACTTGGGTTACGAAGGAGCACTTGTGACTGAAGGTGGCTCGCTCGAGCGGCCCGAGGTTCAATATCAAGTTGTGGAACCGATACATCTTACCTTGATGGACTTACGCTATGCTTTATCTCGACACAACATAGCTAGTCGAAGGACATGAAGTGCAGGGTGCCGATCCGTCATGCTCCACGATGACTTGGCGAAATGAAGGACACGAGGTGCGAGGGCCGATCCGTCATGTTCCGTGATGACTTGGCGAGATGAAGGTCGAGTTCAAAGTCATTGTTTGGATTTGTTGATTTGAACTAAACCGAAGGACCCTAAGGTCGATGATTCGATTCGCTTGCTCGATAACGACGGGATCCGAAGGGACACATTGGTCCCGGCGGACGTGAGTCCCGGCGGATTCACAAATCTGTTGATTGGTAGTTGAGAGGGCCAATCTTTGGCGTATTGAATTGAGGTACCGCGGCTCGAATATGAGGTGAAGTCCGCTTTTGAAGGGACGCTTGGGTCCGGAAGGATTCACGATTCCTACTTGGTTTTCTTGATCGATCCATGCTTCCCGCACCGATCCGTGGTGTCCGCCAAAGCTAGCGGACCTTTCTTCTGGCTCCCTCGGATTAGTGATCAACGTCATTGCACGGATCTAGGGTGTCGGCTCAAACTAGCGGACCTTTCTTTGCCTTGCTTGGCGGTCAATGCCATCGCAATAATCCGGGGTACCGCACACGTTAACAGATGCAAGGCATGGCGCATGGAGTATGAATGCATGTTACACGAGTCTATTATGCAAATGCATGCTATGCGAGCGTATGCGATGCGATGATTTAGTGGAATGATGAATGCAATGAGATGCTATTCTTGATTTTCTTTGGTCAGCTTTCTTTTTTCGATCGCTTTTTTTCTCTCTTTGATCGCCTTTCTTTTTGATCGTTTGTTTTCCTTTTTGCTCTCTTGCTCTTTTGCCCCTGTTGGCCCATCTTCTTCTTTGGTTCACCAATCCGCGACACTCATGGCACGAGACCGAGGAATATATTGAAACTGCGGGGCTCATGGGCGTGTGCGGTGGGCTTTAACTTTGTCGTTCGAAGCAATCGTGGGCTCAATCACTTCCTCTTGCATGAATAACTTGTTTTGGGGAATTGCCTCTTTCCGTGACTTTTAAGAATTTCGCAAGGATTTGCAATGCTATATGATGTATGCACATGCTTTGATTCGGGATCACCATCATCATAAAAGCGTTTATTTTGAGCAGAAAAAGCAGAAAATAATCAACAAACAGACATGAGAAAGTTTGAGCTTTATTGATGTAAAAAAAAAAATCGGTCGCACAGAAAGTTATGCCGACTGTTTAATACATTTGAAAGTTTAAACTACAAAAAAGACACGAAAAAGGAAAGAAGCTGATCTCTGACTGTCCATCTCTGTGGAACAGTGCTAAACATTTACGTCCTTGACTTTGGTCACTCCCTCATCCAAGTCTTCAGAGGAGTTGTATGCCTTTCTTTACCTTTCATGCTCAAGTTTTCCGACCCTAATTTTTGCCTGGATCGCCCTTTGCGGGTTTTCGATCCACCGGGTCGCTCTGATTTTGCCTAGGCCGCCCTCTCGGGTTTTCAACCTAGCGAGCTAATTCTTACTTGGCTCGTCTTTCTCTTTTTCGTCTATTTCTTTCAGGCATAATACTTCTTTACTTAATCGGAATTGACTGGGTTCTTGAGATCTTCGCCGTCCATGTTGGTAAGTATCAGTGCCCCTCCGGAGAAGGCTTTCTTGACTACATATGGGTCATCATAAGTGGGCGCCCATTCCCTCGGGGATCGATGCGGATGGGCAAGATCTTCTTAAGCACAAGATCTCCCCGCTTGAATTCTCGAGGCCGAACCTTCTTGTCGAATGTCGCTCTTATCCTTTGTTGGTACAGCTGCCCATGACACAAAGCTGCAATTCTTTTTCTTCAATGAGGTTTAGCTGATTCAGACGGGCTTGAACCCATTATGCTTCTTGGTTTCCATCAAGACCCGCAGGAGGGTATCTCAACCTCAATAGGGAGGAGGACCGCTCCACCCATATACCGAGAAGAAGGATTTGCCCGGTTGAAAGCGCGTCATGAAGTTCGGTAGCCATGCAAAGCAAAGGAAGCATCTCATGCCAATCCTTGTAGGTTACCACCATCTTTTGCACAATCTTCTTGATGTTCTTGTTGGCTTCTTTGACTGCCCCCTTCATCTTCGGGTGGTAAGGAGAAGAATTATGATCTTTGGATTTGAACTCGCACACACGTGTCCTTCTTCATTTTCTTTATTCGGAGTTCTCGCCATTATCGGTGATGATCTTGCTTGGAAGACCATAACGGCAAATCGGATCTTTCTTCACAAATTTGGCAACCACCGAATCGGTTATCTTTGGAGTATGAGGCGACTTCAACCCACTTGGTGATCTCTAAAACTTTGCTTTGATATAATTGTAACTTGAAGCGAATCTTGGGGTGCAAGCCTTTTGATTTTTCTTTCCCCTTTTTTTCGGGATTTTTTTCGGACAAACATATTTAAATAAATAAGCTTATTTGTCCTAAAGCTAAAACTCTGAGAAAACAAAAGCAATCGATCATTGATCGGAATGGATTTTTGGAGATTGTGGGTTTTTGTGGAGGAATGATGATTAGGTTTAATGAAGTGCTTGAAGCTAATGGTAGGATGATTTTTATTCGGCGTTGGCTGACGTTTGATGGTTTATGATGGTTATTTGCCTTGATGAGGTGTTTGGAAGTTTTATTCCTGGCTAAAGGTTGGTGGAGGGCGGAATGCCGAGGTCAAAGGGAAGTATTTGCAGTTTATTGAGACAATGATCTCTTGTGTTTTGTGGTAACGTACATCAGCTCACCACTTACATTTTTTTTGTATTTTTAGGGATTTTCATTTTTAAATCCCTTTTCTTTTTTCTTTTTGATTTTTTTTTTTTTTTTTTTGCTTCTTTGACTTGGGTGAGCTGATAAAAGGTGATGCGCCTTTTTTGATATTTGAGGTGATCCTTGTCTAGGGTGATTTTTGGATTTTTTGGCTTACAGTGGGTAGCACAGTTTTTTTCGAGAATATGGGAAGATGATCAAACTTTATTTGAAATCATGATTGCTCGTTTTCTCAAAAATTAACTCAAGGACAATAATTTATTTACTCCTATATATTTGCTTTTTATTTCTTTTTGCGCTCTCCTTCCTTCATGGCGGTACCCACCTTTACTTCCTTCTTTATGTCCTCTTGGCACTCCAAATCGACCATTTCGTAGACTCCCATGGGGCTCGATGACATTTTCTTCTTGCTCCATTACTCTCATCGATTCTGGTGGAGTTTTCCCATCTTTCTCAACATCCCCTCGACTTGATTGATAGGGTGATCAAAGTCGAAATGCGGATTGCTAGCATCGTTATTTTGAGAGACAATTCTTTGTGGATCCGCTTTGCCGGCTTAAAAAGCGAGAATGAAAAGCTAAACAAACAAGCAAACAATAATGAAACAGAAAAAGGACACATGAAATATAAAGAAATGATTTTTATTGATGGAAATTCAAAAACAACGTTTTTATTGATGATGATGATTCGAAAATAAAAACATGTGTGCCCCTAACAACTTGTCCTATAGCCTGGGCAGAGCCACGGGGTTGCATTACAACTAATCACTTTGAGTTAAAAGGTCACGGAAATCGTGACTTCCCAATTCTTCACTTCTTTTCCCAAGAAGACAAATGACGAACTGGACTGCACCCACCTTCTTGGTTTGAGATCCACCACGGATGGCAGCAATTTGGTTGTGATTAAGCAAACCCGCACTCACGGAAGCTCGGCGGATGTCACGACGAGAATGCTCACGAGGCCGAGGATCTTGGCCTTTTGACTCACCCAACCATCCGCCACTTCTTTCTCTCGCCATTTTCCTTCTTTTGGCTAGACTTGGATTGTATCCCAACCCGCAAGCAGTCCTTGTTCCTTTTAGCCGGGCGGGCGCAAGAATTCCTTGTCCGATTTTCCCAAGCCGGACTCCAACCTTATACCCTTGATCCATCATGATTTTAACAATCTTTCTTATTACTTGCCCAAGAAAATCTTCTATGGCATTAGGTGTTGGCCTCTCGCGCCCGGCAATGGGTTTGCGATTATGCTTGGACCATTTTGCTTGAATGAAATCCAATTGGCATCGATTAGGTCTTGCACCACATGTTTGAAGACTTTACACTCCTCCACGATATGACCAACCCCGTTTTCATGGAAAGCGCAGTAGTATTAGCGTTGTAACTTCTAGGAAATGGCGGTGAAGTGGCTTCATTGAACGCGTGTTGACTAAGTTCTTGGAAGTTAAATAATCAAACAACTTCGGTATATGTCATTGGTATTGGATCAAAGCGGCGGTTCGTTTCTTGCTACCGATAACCCCCGAGCCTTGTGATCAAACATCGTAATGCGACTCACCGGACGCCCGGTTCCTCTGTATTGGTCCTCCTCTCGGAGCTTTGAATTTTGGTGGCAAAACCAAATCGGGACCAAACACGACTCACATGCCTCTTTGGCTCGACACCGGCACCCTCTATCGCCTCTTACTCTTTTTCTTCGAGTGTACGAATTGGGTCATTTGGCTGCGACCCTCAAACATGTGTCCTTGGGGTGACTCCCATACCGTAATAATACCATCCAGTGAGGAGCATTGTGAGGTGGTCTTTGCAAGCCCGGGGTGGGGCCCGAGGACAACATGAGGACTAGGAGTCGAATCCTGTGGTCCTCGGCAGCTCCCCGTGCACGGCGGCAGTGACTTGATTAGAAGCGCAGCCACACCGGCGAGTGAGTAAGTCCAACGATTCGCGGCATGTACCAAAGCAGTATACCCAAGGATATCTTTGTGAAGTGTATTGATTTGACACATTCATTTCTCAAGCAAAAACAAGGTGATTGACCCGGCTCCCGAGGAAGCGTGGTCGTGGCATTTATCGTCATTGGAGGAGGAACGAAAGGAGTGACACCATCTTGACCCACTACGGCGCCCACTTCAGCAGCTGTCCCACTCTTTAAACTTTGTAGCATGACCACCATCTCATGCATCTGGGCTTCCATTGCCCCAACCTTATCCTTAAGCACTTGGTTCTCCTGAGCCAGCTGCTCAGAGTTCAGAATTTGCACGCCCAAATCTTCATGTTCTGGATTACTTTCAGTTTCAATCTCCGGATGCTCTTGCGGATTAGCCATCGACTTTGTTTGTAGACGGGTGAAGTATATCGGTGACGGCGAACCGGCTTGCCCGACTTGCTCTGACGAAACATTTTTTAATGAGCGAGGATATTAATGAATGCAATGCGTGCAATGCAGATGAGTGTTAGTGTTAGTTTTAGTTTGTCTTATGTCGTGAACCACAGTGTGCCATGTCTCGCCATAGGTTTAACGGTGGATTTTGATTTTTTCTTTTTGAAAAACACAAAGGTTAGAATCAATAAAGCGAAACAAAGCACATTCCATGCATTCAAGTTTCACTTTTTGATTCCATACCATACCTATGACAAGATATTATTTTGTGATTCTCAGACAAACCTTTAGTGGGATGCAATGATGCATGCATGAAATTTGTAAAAGCTTATGTTAGATGCAATGCGAGGATGCATGCAAAATGATGATGATGTTTTTATGCATATGCAGATTAGGGCAAAATCTTTATTGGCATTAACCCAAATTACTTTTTTTTATATTTGGAAAACGCGGGCCGTATGCGGCTTCATATGGACCTAGTAAGAGAAAGACTACAACGGCAGCTCTTTCTCTCTTTTTTTTGAAAAGAGCGGGCCACATGCTGCCTCGTACGGACCGGCAAAAGAAAGGCTACAACGGCAGCTCTTTCTCTATTTTTTTGAAAAAATCTCCTCTCTTTTTTTTGGAAAACATGACTAGATTACAATGCAACACACAATTTGGTATGCCCCTTGTATCCTACGAAAGGTGGGGAAACCTAGGCTCTAAGGCAACTCAAATGTTCCTCCCATGTGGGTTCTAGTCACTTTCTCACCAGGTTACCAGAGCTAATTCTCTCTCACAATAGCACCCACAACGATGGAACACCATCCGGTGTGAGGCATCATGAAAGAGCATACTGCGTTGAAACTTTCGGGAGAGTCAGAAGGACAACGGTCCAATTGCCAGTCACTACTCGTTTCCACTCTCCTAAGTTTTTATCAGACCTTGGGTTTTAGGCCCCTCTCAAAGCAATAATCATAAGGTGTGAGTGTGTGTAGCCAGGGCATACCGCCTAGAACTACCCACATATATTCCCCACCTGCAAAAGGAAAACCTGGACAGCCTCCAGGACAAAAGCAAGCAACCACATATCATCTACCCTAGGGTTCAATATCGAATACCAATGAACTAAACTAGGTTTCAACAACGATCATATGCTTGTGACTTACCTCAAGAAAGGGAGCGGAGAAGAAGGGATCATAATAGAATGGGGGGAAATGCATGTTTTTTTTTACCTTAAGAAAGGGAGCAGAGAATAGGGGACATGGGAATTGAGGAATGCATGAACACAACATTGCGAACAAATAAAAAAGTATAAGAAACAAGAAACACACATAAAAACAAATGCGTATGAGTGCAACGCGACACTATGACAATCAAGCATCACAAACAAAGAGAGGAGAGAAAAAGCGAAGAAAAGGAAGAAGAGGAAGAAGTAGAACAAAGCTTTCAACTTAATCAATTTTAAACCACACATCAAGTTAACTAGGCTTGACCTGCGTCTTTTTAAAAAAAGTGTCCCCAAAGTGGAGTCGCCATTTGTTGCACCGAAAAATCCGGTTTGGACTTCTCGTTTGACAACGTGAAAAATAGTAGAGCCGCCACCAATATTTATTTAGGAAAACATTGAAAAAACCTTTTTGGAAAAGCGGATGGCCTTTTGAAAACTCGAGAGATGTAGGTTCGGGAAATTCGGTTACGCATGGGGAAGGTATTAGCGCTTCACGCGTCCTTTCTACCGAAAAGGAACCATTAACTTGATGTGTGGTTTAGATAAAAGTTTGATTTGAAAACAATTTGTTCTACTTCTTTTCTTTTCTTTTCTTTTTATTTGAATTTTTATTTTATTGAAAGCAGGAAGGGGAAAAGAATGTTTTTGGTATCTTTGAAAATCGAGGACAAAACAAAGACTTTTTTTAAGAGTGCTTGACGGGACATGAACCCGGTCCCACGTACCTCACCTGGAATGAGGATCAAAGCTACGTAGTTCTCGTTTTTTTGCGTCTGAAAACGGCTTAAGAGTTTTTCGCAGTTTGGTGAGTGTTCGTAGCGGCCAGAACAACAACGATTAGAATGGCCACACTACTAACTCTTTTGAAAATAAAATCGTCATTAATGATCTAAACGGCAACGGCGCGCGCTTGTATTAACGACAATCGGTTTTATTAAATGAGGAAGAAAACGTTTTCGCAATGACAGGAGTGTTTGTGGAGACCGAACAACAACGGTTAGAATGGTCCCACTACTAACTTGCCGAAGATAAGCAAACCACCATTAATAATCTAAACGGCAACGGCGCGGTTGATTGTTAATGACAATTTATCTTACCCTTATTATGAAAATAAGAGGTTTTTTTTATTTGAGTCTATGAAATGGGTTTTAGAAAAGAGGTAGAACATTTCAAATCAATTCTAAATCCATAACCAAATGCAAATGAATGAACAAAACTCATATTGCAACAATCGAGCAAACATGAATATATTATTCATCAACTAACAACAAAAATAACATTTAATACTACAATGAAATACTAGCACCAATATTAAACATCATCAAGCAAAGAACAATAATAAAATCAAATTGACAATATTTTTTATCATAAGTGTGGGAACCAAAGGAAACATAGGTCCACATTTTATTAAAAATAAACATGCTATAATCAAAACATGGGGGGTGTAGTTAACAATCAGGTATTAAAAACTTAACAAAACAAAAAAACAACAATAAAAAATAAAAGCCCATGACCCGTATATCCATTGAATCAAAACAGCAAAAGAACCTAAACCTTTCTCCATTCCCTTCACTGCCGTTCCATCTTTAGAAAAAGAGAGAGAGAGAGAGAGTTTTCAAGAGAGAGAAAGAGAGAAAGAAGAGGATACCGCGAGGGGGAGGGAGAGGGAGATCGACGGCGAGGTAGAGAGAGAGCGACGGCGAAACGGAGAGAGGGCGGACCAGAGGGAGAAGAGGACGCTGGCGGTAACGGCGGTGGTGACGCGCGACGGTGGAGGCGCGGTGGTGGCAGCGGCGCGCGAACCTGAGGAAGGGAGGAAGGGAGTCTGCGAAATGGAGGTGACTGCGAGAGAAGGGGGACCGCCGGAGAAAGAAACGAACGCCGGAGGTGCGATAGCGTTTTGTGGTGGTTCACGGCGGCGGTGGTACGGTGGTTTCAAGGCTGTTCTGGTTTCGGTTCTGTGGTGGTTGTGGTGGTGGTGTTGGTTCTGTGGAGGAGATAATGGTGAGGACTTCTCAGTATTGTTGTTTTTGGGGTTGTTGTGGTTTTGAGTTTGTAAGAGTGGTGGTGGTTGTTTTTGGAGTTGCTGGGTATGTTTTGTTTGATGTTGCTGGGTGTGTTTTGCTTGGGTTTGAGAGAATAAAGTTGTTGCAAGCAAGAGTTAGAAAGGGTGGATAGCTCTAAAAATGTGTTGTGTTTCAGTATCTTTTTTCCCTCTTGCTCTATGTCTGTGTGTGTTGTTTCTTCAGTGTGTGTGTTACGTTTCTCCCCCCCCTTACTCTATACCTGTGTTGCTGTTTTATATCTGGGCTTTGGTGTGGTGTAGGTGTGGTGTTTGAGCAGGGGAACAAAACTCATGGGGAACCAATGCTGAGAATGCAGGCAGGCAGCAAGGGCAGTCAGCAGCAAGGACATGTTCTTGCCCAAAAATGCCAAAGAGCCAAAGAGACAAGGTGAAAGAGCTTGAGCTTGTAGCTCAAAATAAATTCTGCATCCAAAAACATCAACAGCAACGTCCCTCTCTGCTTGTACCTTATTAAAATTTTGTTTGACTTTTTCTCTCCTTCTTTTGATATGTAACATGGATTTTTGTATTATAAAAAAAGAAATTAGACAAGCTTAATTATTTGATTATTTTTGGTGTTTCTCTATTTGTTTATAACTATAAATACAAATAACAATAATGATAACCACGCAATAGTAATAATCCTAATTACTAACGACTTTCGAAAGATACTCGCAATTAGCGTAATTTCGCATGCGGCAAACACGCTACGATTGGAAACCTAAATACGCACTACGAGAATAAGTCCGCGTGCACCTATTTTTGAGCTCTTTTAAGAACGAGAAAAACACCCGTCAACATTGGGGTTTACAAAATATCGATTTTATTTGATTTTCAACTAGTCGGACAAAATTGGGGTATTACAATTTTGCCCTCTTTATTTGGATTTTGACAAGGAATATGAATTGGCGAAACATATTCCAAGGCAAAATAGAAATAAAGAACTCGTAAATTATACCAATTTTGTCCACTTGGGAATTCTAATGGGATCAGGTGCATTAGTCTTTGGTATGATCGCACTGTCAACTTATGCTTGTGTAATAGTATACATGCCTTCTCCATGCGCTAGTAGCAAAAAATCGATTTTGGGTCAACTTGCTCTGTTTGCTCCGGTTCTTGGCCCAAAAAATCCGAAAAAATTAGTGGATCACGAGTAGCATCGCGGGTAGGAAAACATATGAGAAAGTTATCGTACACTTTTTCCGAAAAATTGCGCAAAAATATAAACTAAAATCAAAAAGAGGTGCAACACGAGGACTTCCTGGAGGTCACCCATCCAGTACTACTACTCGCCAAGCACGCTTAAGCTGCGGAGTTCGATGGGATCGGTGCATTAGTCTTTGGTATGATCGCACTGTCAACTTATGCGTGGTAATAGTATACATGCCTTCTCCATGCGCTAGTAGCAAAAAAATCGGTTTGGGGTCAACTTGCTCGGCTTCGGTTTGCTCGGTTCTTGGCCCAAAAATCCGAAAAAAATTCGTGGATCACGAGTAGCATCGCGGGTAGGAAAACATATGAGAACGTTATCGTACACTTTTTCGAAAAAATTGCGCAAAAAATATAAACTAAAATCAAAAAGAGGTGCAACACGAGGACTTTGGGAGGTCACCCATTCCAAGATTACTCGCCCAAGCACGCTTAAGCTGCGGAGTTCTAATGGGATCCGGTGCATTAGTCTTTGGTATGATCGCACTGTCAACTTATCGCGTGGTAATAGTATACATGCCTTCTCCATGCGCTAGTAGCAAAAAATCGGTTTTGGGTCAACTTGCTCGGTTTGCTCGGTTCTTGGCCCAAAAATCCGAAAAAAATTCGTGGATCACGAGTAGCATCGCGCGGTAGGAAAACATATGAGAACGTTATCGTACACTTTTTCCGAAAAATTGCGCAAAAAATATAAACTAAAATCAAAAAAAGAGGTGCAACACGAGGACTTCCCAGAGGTCACCCATCCCAAGTACTACTCTCGCCAAGCACGCTTAGCTGCGGAGTTCGATGGGATCCGGTGCATTAGTGCTTGGTATGATCACACTTTTTTTTTGTCAACTTATGCGCGGTAATAGTATACATGCCTTCTCCATGCGCTAGTAGCAAAAATCGGTTTTGGGTCAACTTGCTCGGTTTGCTCGGTTCTTGGCCCAAAAATCCGAAAAAATTCGTGGATCACGAGTAGCATCGCGGGTAGGAAAACATATGAGAACGTTATCGTACACTTTTTCCGAAAAATTGCGCAAAAATATAAACTAAAATCAAAAAGAGGTGCAACACGAGGACTTCCCAGAGGTCACCCATCCCAGTACTACTCTCGCCCAAGCACGCTTAACTGCGGAGTTCTGATGGGATCCGGTGCATTAGTGCTTTGGTATGATCGCACTGTCAACTTATGCGCTGTAATAGTATACATGCCTTCTCCATGCGCTAGTAGCAAAAAATCGGTTTTGGGTCAACTTGCTCCGGTTCTTGGCCCAAAAAATCCGAAAAAATTCGTGGATCACGAGTAGCATCGCGGGTAGGGAAAACATATGAGAACGTTATCGTACACTTTTTCCGAAAAATTGCGCAAAAAATATAAACTAAAATCAAAAAAGAGGTGCAACACGAGGACTTCCCAGGAGGTCACCCATCCCAGTACTACTCTCGCCCAAGCACGCTTAACTGCGGAGTTCTGATGGGATCCGGTGCATTAGTCGATGGTATGATCGCACCTGTCAACTTATGCGCGGTAATAGTATACATGCCTTCTCCATGCGCTAGTAGCAAAAAATCGGTTTTGGGTCAACTTGCTCGGTTTGCTCCGGTTCTTGGCCCAAAAAATCCGAAAAAATTCGTGGATCACGAGTAGCATCGCGGGTAGGGAAAACATATGAGAACGTTATCGCACACTTTTTAGAAAAATTGCGCATAAAAAATATAAACTAAAATCAAAAAAAGAGGTGCAACACGAGGACTTCCTGTGAGGTCACCCATCCCAGATTACTCGCGCCAAGCACGCTTAATCTGCGGAGTTCGATGGGATCGGTGCATTAGTCTTTGGTATGATCGCACTGTCAACTTATGCGTGGTAATAGTATACATGCCTTCTCCATGCGCTAGTAGCAAAAAATCGGTTTTGGGTCAACTTGCTCGGTTTGCTCGGTTCTTGGCCCAAAAATCCGAAAAAATTAAGTGGATCACGAGTAGCATCGCGGGTAGGGAAAACATATGAGAACGTTATCGTACACTTTTTCCGAAAAATTGCGCAAAAAATATAAACTAAAATCAAAAAAGAGGTGCAACACGAGGACTTCCCAGGAGGTCACCCATCCCAGTACTACTCTCGCCCAAGCACGCTTAGCTGCGGAGTTCGATGGGATCCGGTGCATTAGTCTTTGGTATGATCGCACTGTCAACTTATGCTTGTGGTAATAGTATACATGCCTTCTCCATGCGCTAGTAGCAAAAAATCGGTTTTGGGTCAACTTGCTCGGTTTGCTCCGGTTCTTGGCCCAAAAATCCGAAAAAATTCGTGGATCACGAGTAGCATCGCGGGTAGGGAAAACATATGAGAACGTTATCGCACACTTTTAGAAAAATTGCGCAAAAAATATAAACTAAAATCAAAAAAAGAGGTGCAACACGAGGACTTCCTGAGAGGTCACCCATCCCAAGATTACTCTCGCCAAGCACGCTTAGCTGCGGAGTTCTGATGGGATCCGGTGCATTAGTGCTTTGGTATGATCGCACTGTCAACTTATGCTTGTGGTAATAGTATACATGCCTTCTCCATGCGCTAGTAGCAAAAAATCGGTTTTGGGTCAACTTGCTCGGTTTGCTCGGTTCTTGGCCCAAAAATCCAAAAATTCGTGGATCACGAGTAGCATCGCGGGTAGGAAAACATATGAGAACGTTATCGTATTACTTTTTCCAAAAATTGCGCAAAAAATATAAACTAAAATAAAAAAAGAGGTGCAACACGAGGACTTCCCAGAGGTCACCCATCCCAGCATTACTCTCGCCAAGCACGCTTAATCTGCGGAGTTCGATGGGATCCGGTGCATTAGTCTTTGGTATGATCGCACTGTCAACTTATGCGCGGTAATAGTATACAAGCCTTCTCCATGCGCTAGTAGCAAAAAATCGGTTTTGGGTCAACTTGCTCCGGTTTGCTCTCGGTTCTGGCCCAAAAATCCGAAAAAAATTCGTGGATCACACGAGTAGCATCGCGGGTAGGAAAACATATGAGAACGTTATCGTACACTTTTTCCGAAAAATTGCGCAAAAATATAAACTAAAATCAAAAAAGAGGTGCAACACGAGGACTTCCCAGAGGTCACCCATCCCAAGATTACTCTCGCCAAGCACGCTTAATCTGCGGAGTTCGATGGGATCCGGTGCATTAGTGCTGGTATGATCGCACTGTCAACTTATGCGTGTAATAGTATACAAGCCTTCTCCATGCGCTAGTAGCAAAAAAATCGGTTTTGGGTCAACTTGCTCGGTTTGCTCCGGTTCTTGGCCCAAAAAATCCGAAAAAATTCGTGGATCACGAGTAGCAAGATCGGGTAGGAAAACATATGAGAACGTTATCGCACACTTTTTCCGAAAAATTGCGCAAAAATATAAACTAAAATCAAAAAGAGGTGCAACACGAGGACTTCAGAGGTCACCCATCCCAAGATTACTCTCGCCAAGCACGCTTAATCTGCGGAGTTCGATGGGATCCGGTGCATTAGTCTTTGGTATGATCGCACTTTGTCAACTTATCTTGTGTAATAGTATACATGCCTTCTCCATGCGCTAGTAGCAAAAAATCGGTTTTGGGTCAACTTGCTCGGTTTGCTCGGTTCTTGGCCCAAAAAATCCGAAAAAATTCGTGGATCACGAGTAGCATCGCGGGTAGGGAAAACATATGAGAACGTTATCGCACACTTTTTCCGAAAAATTGCGCAAAAATATAAACTAAAATCAAAAAAAGAGGTGCAACACGAGGACTTCCCAGAGGTCACCCATCCCAGTGCTATTACTCTCGCCCAAGCACGCTTAATCTGCGGAGTTCGATGGGATCCGGTGCATTAGTCTTTGGTATGATCGCACTCTGTCAACTTATGCTCGGTAATAGTATACATGCCTTCTCCATGCGCTAGTAGCAAAAAATCGGTTTTGGGTCAACTTGCTCGGTTTGCTCCGGTTCTTGGCCCAAAAAATCCGAAAAAATTCGTGGATCACGAGTAGCATCGCGGGTAGGGAAAACATATGAGAACGTTATCGTACACTTTTTCCGAAAAATTGCGCAAAAAATATAAACTAAAATCAAAAAAGAGGTGCAACACGAGGACTTCCCAGGAGGTCACCCATCCCAGTACTACTCTCGCCCAAGCACGCTTAACTGCGGAGTTCTGATGGGATCCGGTGCATTAGTGCTGGTATGATCGCACCTGTCAACTTATGCGCGGTAATAGTATACATGCCTTCTCCATGCGCTAGTAGCAAAAAATCGGTTTTGGGTCAACTTGCTCGGTTTGCTCCGGTTCTTGGCCCAAAAATCCTAAAAATTAAGTGGATCACGAGTAGCATCGCGGGTAGGAAAACATATGAGAACGTTATCGTACACTTTTTAGAAAAATTGCGCAAAAAATATAAACTAAAATCAAAAAAGAGGTGCAACACGAGGACTTCTCAGAGGTCACCCATCCCAGTACTACTCTCGCCCAAGCACGCTTAACTGCGGAGTTCTGATGGGATCCGGTGCATTAGTGCTTTGGTATGATCGCACTGTCAACTTATCTTGTGGTAATAGTATACATGCCTTCTCCATGCGCTAGTAGCAAAAAATCGGTTTTGGGTCAACTTGCTCGGTTTGCTCCCGGTTCTTGGCCCAAAAATCCGAAAAAATTCGTGGATCACGAGTAGCATCGCGGGTAGGGAAAACATATGAGAACGTTATCGCACACTTTTTCCGAAAAATTGCGCAAAAAATATAAACTAAAATCAAAAAAGAGGTGCAACACGAGGACTTCCCAGGAGGTCACCCATCCCAGTAGATTACTCGCGCCCAAGCACGCTTAATCTGCGGAGTTCTAATGGGATCGGTGCATTAGTCTTTGGTATGATCGCTTTTGTCAACTTATCTTGTGTAATAGTATACATGCCTTCTCCATGCGCTAGTAGCAAAAAATCGGTTTTGGGTCAACTTGCTCGGTTTGCTCCGGTTCTGGCCCAAAAATCCGAAAAAAATTAGTGGATCACGAGTAGCATCGCGGGTAGGGAAAACATATGAGAACGTTATCGTACACTTTTTTTCGAAAAATTGCGCAAAAAATATAAACTAAAATCAAAAAGAGGTGCAACACGAGGACTTCCTCAGAGGTCACCCATCCCAAGATTACTCTCGCCAAGCACGCTTAACTGCGGAGTTCTGATGGGATCCGGTGCATTAGTGCTGGTATGATCGCACCTGTCAACTTATGCGCGGTAATAGTATACATGCCTTCTCCATGCGCTAGTAGCAAAAAATCGGTTTTGGGTCAACTTGCTCGGTTTGCTCCGGTTCTTGGCCCAAAAAATCCGAAAAAATTCGTGGATCACGAGTAGCATCGCGGGTAGGGAAAACATATGAGAACGTTATCGTACACTTTTTCGAAAAATTGCGCAAAAAATATAAACTAAAATCAAAAAAGAGGTGCAACACGAGGACTTCCCAGGAGGTCACCCATCCCAAGATTACTCTCGCCAAGCACGCTTAATCTGCGGAGTTCGATGGGATCCGGTGCATTAGTCTTGGTATGATCGCACTGCCAACTTATGCGCGCAGTAATAGTATACATGCCTTCTCCATGCGCTAGTAGCAAAAAAATCGGTTTTGGGTCAACTTGCTCGGGTTTGCTCGGTTCTTGGCCCAAAAATCTAAAAATTCGTGGATCACGAGTAGCATCGCGGGTAGGGAAAACATATGAGAACGTTATCGTACACTTTTTAGAAAAATTGCGCAAAAATATAAACTAAAATCAAAAAAAGAGGTGCAACACGAGGACTTCCCAGAGGTCACCCATCCCAAAGACTACTCTCGCCAAGCACGCTTAGCTGCGGAGTTCGATGGGATCCGGTGCATTAGTCTTTGGTATGATCGCACTGTCAACTTATGCGTGGTAATAGTATACATGCCTTCTCCATGCGCTAGTAGCAAAAAATCGGTTTTGGGTCAACTTGCTCGGTTTGCTCGGTTCTTGGCCCAAAAATCCCAAAAATTCGTGGATCACGAGAGTAGCATCGCGGGTAGGGAAAACATATGAGAACGTTATCGCATACTTTTTCCAAAAATTGCGCAAAAAATATAAACTAAAATCAAAAAAGAGGTGCAACACGAGGACTTCCCAGAGGTCACCCATCCCAAGATTACTCGCCAAGCACGCTTAACTGCGGAGTTCTGATGGGATCCGGTGCATTAGTGCTGGTATGATCGCACCTGTCAACTTATGCTTGCGGTAATAGTATACATGCCTTCTCCATGCGCTAGTAGCAAAAAATCGGTTTTGGGTCAACTTGCTCGGTTTGCTCGGTTCTTGGCCAAAAATCAAAAAAAAATTCGTGGATCACGAGTAGCATCGCGGGTAGGGAAAACATATGAGAACGTTATCGTACACTTTTTCCGAAAAATTGCGCAAAAAATATAAACTAAAATCAAAAAAGAGGTGCAACACGAGGACTTCCCAGGAGGTCACCCATCCAAAGCACTACTCTCGCCAAGCACGCTTTAATCTGCGGAGTTCGATGGGATCCGGTGCATTAGTGCCTGGTATGATCTTTGTCAACTTATGCGTGGTAATAGTATACATGCCTTCTCCATGCGCTAGTAGCAAAAATCGGTTTTGGGTCAACTTGCTCGGTTTGCTCCGGTTCTTGGCCCAAAAATCCGAAAAAAAATTCGTGGATCACGAGTAGCATCGCGCGGTAGGGAAAAAATATGAGAACGTTATCGCACACTTTTTCCAAAAATTGCGCAAAAAAATATAAACTAAAATCAAAAAAGAGGTGCAACACGAGGACTTCTCAGAGGTCACCCATCCCAGCATTACTCTCGCCAAGCACGCTTAATCGCGGAGTTCGATGGGATCCGGTGCATTAGTCTTTGGTATGATCGCACTGTCAACTTATCTTGTGTAATAGTATACATGCCTTCTCCATGCGCTAGTAGCAAAAAATCGGTTTTGGGTCAACTTGCTTGCTCGGTTTGCTCCGGTTCTTGGCCCAAAAAATCCGAAAAAATTCGTGGATCACGAGTAGCATCGCGGGTAGGGAAAACATATGAGAACGTTATCGCACACTTTTTAGAAAAATTGCGCAAAAATATAAACTAAAATCAAAAAAGAGGTGCAACACGAGGACTTCCCAGAGGTCACCCATCCCAAGACTACTCTCGCCAAGCACGCTTAATCTGCGGAGTTCGATGGGATCGGTGCATTAGTGCTTTGGTATGATCGCACCTGCCAACTTATGCGCGGTAATAGTATACATGCCTTCTCCATGCGCTAGTAGCAAAAAATCGGTTTTGGGTCAACTTGCTCGGTTTGCTCCGGTTCTTGGCCCAAAAAATCCGAAAAAATTCGTGGATCACGAGTAAAGCATCGCGGGTAGGGAAAACATATGAGAACGTTATCGCACACTTTTTAGAAAAATTGCGCAAAAATATAAACTAAAATCAAAAAAGAGGTGCAACACGAGGACTTCCTGTGAGGTCACCCATCCCAAGATTACTCGCCAAGCACGCTTAGCTGCGGAGTTTCGATGGGATCCGGTGCATTAGTGCTGGTATGATCGCACTCAACCAACTTATGCGCGGTAATAGTATACATGCCTTCTCCATGCGCTAGTAGCAAAAAATCGGTTTTGGGTCAACTTGCTCGGTTTGCTCTTGGTTCTTGGCCCAAAAATCCAAAAATTCGTGGATCACGAGTAGCATCGCGCGGGTAGGGAAAACATATGAGAACGTTATCGTATAATTTTTTAGAAAAATTGCGCAAAAAATATAAACTAAAATCAAAAAGAGGTGCAACACGAGGACTTCCTGTGAGAGGTCACCCATCCCAGCACTACTCTCGCCAAGCACGCTTAATCTGCGGAGTTCGATGGGATCCGGTGCATTAGTGTCTGGTATGATCGCACTGTCAACTTATCTTGTGGTAATAGTATACATGCCTTCTCCATGCGCTAGTAAAAAAAATCGGTTTTGGGTCAACTTGCTCGGTTTGCTCCGGTTCTTGGCCCAAAAATCCGAAAAAATTCGTGGATCACGAGTAGCATCGCGGGTAGTGGAAAACATATGAGAACGTTATCGTACACTTTTTCGAAAAATTGCGCGCAAAAATATAAACTAAAATCAAAAAAGAGGTGCAACACGAGGACTTCCCAGAGGTCACCCATCCCAAGATTACTCTCGCCAAGCACGCTTAATCTGCGGAGTTCGATGGGATCCGGTGCATTAGTGCCTGGTATGATCGCACTGTCAACTTATGCGCGCAGTAATAGTATACATGCCTTCTCCATGCGCTAGTAGCAAAAAATCGGTTTTGGGTCAACTTGCTCGGTTTGCTCCGGTTCTTGGCCCAAAAAATTCGAAAAAATTCGTGGATCACGAGTAGCATCGCGGGTAGGGAAAACATATGAGAACGTTATCGCATACTTTTTTCCAAAAATTGCGCAAAAATATAAACTAAAATCAAAAAGAGGTGCAACACGAGGACTTCTCTCAGAGGTCACCCATCCCAAGACTACTCGCCAAGCACGCTTAATCTGCGGAGTTTCGATGGGATCCGGTGCATTAGTGCTGGTATGATCGCACCTGTCAACTTATGCGTGGTAATAGTATACATGCCTTCTCCATGCGCTAGTAGCAAAAATCGGTTTTGGGTCAACTTGCTCGGTTTGCTCTCGGTTCTTGGCCCAAAAATCCGAAAAAATTCGTGGATCACGAGTAGCATCGCGGGTAGGAAAACATATGAGAACGTTATCGCACACTTTTTAGAAAAATTGCGCAAAAAATATAAACTAAAATCAAAAAGAGGTGCAACACGAGGACTTCCCAGAGGTCACCCATCCCGCATTACTCTCGCCAAGCACGCTTAATCTGCGGAGTTCGATGGGATCCGGTGCATTAGTCTTTGGTATGATCGCACTGCCAACTTATGCGTGGTAATAGTATACATGCCTTCTCCATGCGCTTAGTAGCAAAAATCGATTTTGGGTCAACTTGCTCGGTTTGCTCGGTTCTTGGCCCAAAAATCCGAAAAAATTCGTGGATCACGAGTAGCATCGCGGGTAGGAAAACATATGAGAACGTTATCGTACACTTTTTTCGAAAAATTGCGCAAAAAATATAAACTAAAATCAAAAAGAGGTGCAACACGAGGACTTCTCAGAGGTCACCCATCCCAAGATTACTACTCGCCAAGCACGCTTTAATCGCGGAGTTCGATGGGATCCGGTGCATTAGTCTTTGGTATGATCGCACACCGTCAACTTATGCGCGGTAATAGTATACATGCCTTCTCCATGCGCTAGTAGTAGCAAAAAATCGGTTTGGGTCAACTTGCTCGGTTTGCTCCGGTTCTTGCTTCGCCCAAAAATCCGAAAAAATTCGTGGATCACGAGTAGCATCGCGGGGTAGGGAAAACATATGAGAACGTTATCGTACACTTTTTTCCAAAAATTGCGCAAAAATATAAACTAAAATCAAAAAGAGGTGCAACACGAGGACTTCCTCAGAGGTCACCCATCCCAAGATTACTACTCGCCAAGCACGCTTAATCGCGGAGTTCGATGGGATCCGGTGCATTAGTGCTTTGGTATGATCGCACTGTCAACTTATGCGCGCGTAATAGTATACATGCCTTCTCCATGCGCTAGTAGCAAAAAATCGGTTTTGGGTCAACTTGCTCGGTTTGCTCGGTTCTTGGCCCAAAAATCGAAAAAATTCGTGGATCACGAGTAGCATCGCGGGTAGGGAAAACATATGAGAACGTTATCGCACACTTTTTAGAAAAATTGCGCAAAAATATAAACTAAAATCAAAAAAGAGGTGCAACACGAGGACTTCCCAGAGGTCACCCATCCCAAGACTACTCTCGCCAAGCACGCTTAGCTGCGGAGTTCGATGGGATCGGTGCATTAGTCTTTGGTATGATCGCACCACAACTTATGCTTGTGATAATAGTATACATGCCTTCTCCATGCGCGCTAGTAGCAAAAAAATCGGTTTTGGGTCAACTTGCTCGGTTTGCTCCGGTTCTTGGCCCAAAAATCGAAAAAATTCGTGGATCACGAGTAGCAAGCATCGCGGTAGTAGGAAAACATATGAGAACGTTATCGCACACTTTTTAGAAAAATTGCGCAAAAAATATAAACTAAAATCAAAAAAGAGGTGCAACACGAGGACTTCCCAAGAGGTCACCCATCCCAGTACTACTCGCCCAAGCACGCTTAGCTGCGGAGTTCGATGGGATCCGGTGCATTAGTCTTTGGTATGATCGCACTGTCAACTTCGGGCGCGCTGTAATAGTATACATGCCTTCTCCATGCGCTAGTAGCAAAAAATCGGTTTTGGGTCAACTTGCTCGGTTTGCTCGGTTCTTGGCCCAAAAATCCAAAAATTCGTGGATCACGAGTAGCATCGCGGGTAGGAAAACATATGAGAACGTTATCGTACACTTTTTCCGAAAAATTGCGCAAAAAATATAAACTAAAATCAAAAAGAGGTGCAACACGAGGACTTCCTCAGAGGTCACCCATCCCAAGATTACTCTCGCCAAGCACGCTTTAATCATGGAGTTCGATGGGATCCGGTGCATTAGTCTTTCGTATGATCGCACTGCCAACTTATGCTTGCAGTAATAGTATACATGCCTTCTCCATGCGCTAGTAGCAAAAAATCGGTTTGGGTCAACTTGCTCGGTTTGCTCGGTTCTTGGCCCAAAAATCGAAAAAATTCGTGGATCACGAGTAGCATCGCGGGTAGGGAAAACATATGAGAACGTTATCGTACACTTTTAGAAAAATTGCGCAAAAAATATAAACTAAAATCAAAAAGAGGTGCAACACGAGGACTTCCCAGAGGTCACCCATCCCAAGATTACTCGCCCAAGCACGCTTAATCGCGGAGTTCGATGGGATCCGGTGCATTAGTGCTGGTATGATCGCACTGTCAACTTATGCTTGTGGTAATAGTATACATGCCTTCTCCATGCGCTAGTAGCAAAAAATCGGTTTTGGGTCAACTTGCTCGGTTTGCTCCGGTTCTTGGCCCAAAAAATCCGAAAAAATAAGTGGATCACGAGTAGCATCGCGGTAGGAAAACATATGAGAACGTTATCGCACACTTTTTCCGAAAAATTGCGCAAAAAATATAAACTAAAATCAAAAAGAGGTGCAACACGAGGACTTCCAGAGGTCACCCATCCCAAAGATTACTCGCGCCAAGCACGCTTTAATCATGGAGTTTCGATGGGATCCGGTGCATTAGTCTTTGGTATGATCGCACTCGCCAACTTATGCGCGTAATAGTATACATGCCTTCTCCATGCGCTAGTAGCAAAAAATCGGTTTTGGGTCAACTTGCTCGGTTTGCTCGGTTCTTGGCCCAAAAATCCGAAAAAATTCGTGGATCACGAGTAGCATCGCGCAGTAGGGAAAACATATGAGAACGTTATCGCACACTTTTTCCAAAAATTGCGCAAAAAATATAAACTAAAATCAAAAAAGAGGTGCAACACGAGGACTTCCTGTGAGGTCACCCATCCCAAGATTACTCTCGCCAAGCACGCTTTAATCTGCGGAGTTCTGATGGGATCAGGTGCATTAGTGCTTTGGTATGATCGCACTGTCAACTTATGCGCTTGCGGTAATAGTATACATGCCTTCTCCATGCGCTAGTAGCAAAAAATCGGTTTTGGGTCAACTTGCTCGGGCTTGCTCGGTTCTTGGCCCAAAAATCCGAAAAAAATTAGTGGATCACGAGTAGCATCGCGGGTAGGAAAACATATGAGAACGTTATCGTACACTTTTTCCAAAAATTGCGCAAAAAATATAAACTAAAAAAAAAAAGAGGTGCAACACGAGGACTTCCCAGAGGTCACCCATCCCAAAGATTACTCTCGCCCAAGCACGCTTTAATGCGGAGTTCGATGGGATCGGTGCATTATTAGTTGGTATGATCGCACTGTCAACTTATGCGTGGTAATAGTATACATGCCTTCTCCATGCGCTAGTAGCAAAAAATCGGTTTTGGGTCAACTTGCTCTCGGTTTGCTCCGGTTCTTGGCCCAAAAATCCGAAAAAATTCGTGGATCACGAGTAGCATCGCGGGTAGGGAAAACATATGAGAACGTTATCGTACACTTTTTCCGAAAAATTGCGCAAAAATATAAACTAAAATCAAAAAGAGGTGCAACACGAGGACTTCCTCAGAGGTCACCCATCCCCATACTACTCTCGCCAAGCACGCTTTAATCGCTGCGGAGTTCTGATGGGATCCGGTGCATTAGTCTTTGGTATGATCGCACTGTCAACTTATGCTTGTGTGGTAATAGTATACATGCCTTCTCCATGCGCTAGTAGCAAAAAAATCGGTTTTGGGTCAACTTGCTCGGTTTGCTCAGGTTCTTGGCCCAAAAATCCGAAAAAATTCGTGGATCACGAGTAGCATCGCGGGTAGGAAAACATATGAGAACGTTATCGTACACTTTTTTCGAAAAATTGCGCAAAAAATATAAACTAAAATCAAAAAAAGAGGTGCAACACGAGGACTTCCGGAGGTCACCCATCCCAAGATTACTCTCGCCAAGCACGCTTAATCTGCGGAGTTCGATGGGATCCGGTGCATTAGTCTTTGGTATGATCGCACTGTCAACTTATGCTTGTGTAATAGTATACATGCCTTCTCCATGCGCTAGTAGCAAAAAATCGGTTTTGGGTCAACTTGCTCGGTTTGCTCGGTTCTTGGCCCAAAAATCGAAAAAAATTCGTGGATCACGAGTAGCATCGCGGGTAGGAAAACATATGAGAACGTTATCGTACACTTTTTCCGAAAAATTGCGCAAAAAATATAAACTAAAATCAAAAGAGGTGCAACACGAGGACTTCCAGAGGTCACCCATCCCAGCATTACTCTCGCCAAGCACGCTTAATCTGCGGAGTTCGATGGGATCCGGTGCATTAGTCTTGGTATGATCGCACTGTCAACTTATCTTGTGGTAATAGTATACATGCCTTCTCCATGCGCTAGTAGCAAAAAAATCGGTTTGGGTCAACTTGCTCGGCTTGCTCGGTTCTTGGCCCAAAAATCCGAAAAAATTAAGTGGATCACGAGTAGCATCGCGAGTAGGAAAACATATGAGAACGTTATCGTACACTTTTTCCGAAAAATTGCGCAAAAATATAAACTAAAATCAAAAAGAGGTGCAACACGAGGACTTTCCGGAGGTCACCCATCCCAAGATTACTCTCGCCAAGCACGCTTAATCGCGGAGTTCGATGGGATCCGGTGCATTAGTCTTTGGTATGATCGCACCTGTCAACTTATGCGCGGTAATAGTATACATGCATTCTCCATGCGCTAGTAGCAAAAAATCGGTTTTGGGTCAACTTGCTCGGTTTGCTCCGGTTCTTGGCCCAAAAAATTCGTGGATCACGAGTAGCATCGCGGGTAGGGAAAACATATGAGAACGTTATCGTACACTTTTTCCGAAAAATTGCGCAAAAAATATAAACTAAAATCAAAAAAGAGGTGCAACACGAGGACTTCCCAGGAGGTCACCCATCCCAGTACTACTCTCGCCCAAGCACGCTTAACTGCGGAGTTCTGATGGGATCCGGTGCATTAGTGCTGGTATGATCGCACCTGTCAACTTATGCGCGGTAATAGTATACATGCCTTCTCCATGCGCTAGTAGCAAAAAAATCGGTTTTGGGTCAACTTGCTCGGTTTGCTCCGGTTCTTGGCCCAAAAATCCGAAAAAAATTAGTGGATCACGAGTAGCATCGCGTAGTGGAAAACATATGAGAACGTTATCGTACACTTTTTCCGAAAAATTGCGCAAAAATATAAACTAAAATCAAAAAAAGAGGTGCAACACGAGGACTTCCCGGAGGTCACCCATTCCGAAGACTACTCTCGCCCAAGCACGCTTAGCTGCGGAGTTCGATGGGATCCGGTGCATTAGTCTTTGGTATGATCGCTTTGTCAACTTATGCGTGTAATAGTATACATGCCTTCTCCATGCGCTAGTAGCAAAAAATCGATTTTGGGTCAACTTGCTCGGTTTGCTCCGGTTCTTGGCCCAAAAAATCCGAAAAAATTAGTGGATCACGAGTAGCATCGCGGGTAGGGAAAACATATGAGAACGTTATCGTATACTTTTTCCGAAAAATTGCGCAAAAAATATAAACTAAAATCAAAAAAGAGGTGCAACACGAGGACTTCCCGGAGGTCACCCATCCCAAAGACTACTCGCCCAAGCACGCTTAATCTGCGGAGTTCGATGGGATCCGGTGCATTAGTCTTTGGTATGATCGCACTCGTCAACTTATGCGTGGTAATAGTATACATGCCTTCTCCATGCGCTAGTAGCAAAAAATCGTTTTGGGTCAACTTGCTCGGTTTGCTCCGGTTCTTGGCCCAAAAATCCGAAAAAATTAAGTGGATCACGAGTAGCATCGCGGGTAGGAAAACATATGAGAACGTTATCGTACACTTTTTCCGAAAAATTGCGCAAAAATATAAACTAAAATCAAAAAAGAGGTGCAACACGAGGACTTCCCGTGAGGTCACCCATCCCAAGTACATTACTCTCGCCCAAGCACGCTTAATCTGCGGAGTTCGATGGGATCGGTGCATTAGTCTTTGGTATGATCGCACTCTGCCAACTTATGCTTGTGGTAATAGTATACATGCCTTCTCCATGCGCTAGTAGCAAAAAATCGGTTTTGGGTCAACTTGCTCGGTTTGCTCTCGGTTCTTGGCCCAAAAATCCGAAAAAATTAGTGGATCACGAGTAGCATCGCGGGTAGGAAAACATATGAGAACGTTATCGTACACTTTTTCCAAAAATTGCGCAAAAATATAAACTAAAATCAAAAAAGAGGTGCAACACGAGGACTTCCCGAGGAGGTCACCCATCCCAAGTATTACTCTCATGCGCCAAGCACGCTTAAGCTGCGGAGTTCTGATGGGATCCGGTGCATTAGTCTTTGGTATGATCGCACTTTGTCAACTTATCGCGTGGTAATAGTATACATGCCTTCTCCATGCGCTAGTAGCAAAAAAAAATTTTGGGTCAACTTGCTCGGTTTGCTCCGGTTCTTGCCCAAAAATCCGAAAAAATTAGTGGATCACGAGTAGCATCGCGGGTAGGGAAAACATATGAGAGCGTTATCGTACACTTTTTAGAAAAATTGCGCAAAAAATATAAACTAAAATCAAAAAAGAGGTGCAACACGAGGACTTCCCAGGAGGTCACCCATCCCAGTACTACTCTCGCCCAAGCACGCTTAAGCATGGAGTTACGATGGGATCGGTGCATTAGTCTTTGGTATGATCGCACTGTCAACTTATCTTGTGTAATAGTATACATGCCTTCTCCATGCGCTAGTAGCAAAAAATCGGTTTTGGGTCAACTTGCTCGGTTTGCTCCGGTTCTTGGCCCAAAAATCCGAAAAAATTAAGTGGATCACGAGTAGCATCGCGGGTAGGAAAACATATGAGAGCGTTATCGTACACTTTTTCGAAAAATTGCGCAAAAATATAAACTAAAATCAAAAAAGAGGTGCAACACGAGGACTTCCCAGGAGGTCACCCATCCCGCTTATTACTCTCGCCCAAGCACGCTTAATGCGGAGTTTCGATGGGATCGGTGCATTAGTCTTTGGTATGATCGCACTGTCAACTTATCTTGCAGTAATAGTATACATGCCTTCTCCATGCGCTAGTAGCAAAAATCGGTTTTGGGTCAACTTGCTCGGTTTGCTCGGTTCTTGGCCCAAAAAAATCCGAAAAAATTAAGTGGATCACGAGTAGCATCGCGGGTAGGAAAACATATGAGAACGTTATCGTACACTTTTTTAGAAAAATTGCGCAAAAATATAAACTAAAATCAAAAAAGAGGTGCAACACGAGGACTTCTGGGGAGGTCACCCATCCACTAATATCCACTCAAGATGGATCTTCAACATGAAGTAGCGAAAGACCTCACTCAAGTGCTATAAAAGGACCTCACATCTTCATTTGGAAATATATCACAATCCATATGTTAGATCAAAATTTCAATATACATAGTTAGTTTTTATATTAGCAATACGTAACCGAACGAAGCATAACA
>JAJHUT010000049.1:0-53436 GCA_020916435.1 Oxytropis ochrocephala
GTTGGCTGCATTGCTACCAACTAGGAGTTATTTAATTTCGTGAGGATTCAATTTAAAAGGAGAGGTGTGAATAGTGGCCCAAACCCATTAGTTGGCCCAATTCCTATTAACCAGTGGGTCTCCAAGTTAGTTGTCATTCCATCAAAGAAAAAAAAAGAGAAGCCGTGAGAATCAGGGAGGTGAACGCGCCAGAGCTGCTAGATAAGGAGAGTTTCAAGCAAATATGGGAGTAGTTAAGGGAAGAAAGAGATTTCTCTCAAATTTTATGTGTAATTCGCTTAACCCTCTTCTCCTCCATTCTTCTCCTTTGTAATCTTCAACCCTCTCCTTATTTTTCGCTGTTCTTCTTGTGTTCGGATAAGACTTCAGCAGCTGAAATTGAAAGGAAGAACTAAGCTTCGACCGTGGTGTGATTTCGTGGGTTCTCGCCAGGAATTCTCCTTCCACTATCGTGCAAGTGGAGTTTCCTTTATAGCCATAGTTTCTAAAATACGGACCATAGGATCGAGTATTAGATACGGAGGGGATTGAACGAAGCCGATTGATGTATGTGCTGTCATTGTATGCAAATATATAATCGGTCAGTTTGCCAGGCTGATTTCTCAATGTATAAAGCTATCACTGTGTGTATAGAATATGCATGTTGTCATTGACAGGTCGTTTCTCGAACATATATATGTGCCAGCCACCATTTATAAAGTGTATAAGTTGTCGCTGGTGTTTTATAAAATCGTGGAGATGTGGCCGTTTTTGCGTGTTTTACCAACTATATAGGTTGTCATTTAAGTTATAAAAAATATATACATGTTATTCGGTTGGTCTTAAAGTCAGAGTATATGTTGTCGTCTGCTGTTTAAAAGAAAATATATAGACAAAGTCGGAGGGGGGGCGCCTAAATTTTTCCCGAAATGGCGCCGTGAGTGAGATTGTGAGCGGCTGTGCAGCGGGCAGGAGGCGCTAAAACTTCGGGAATGGCGCTGGGTGTATGTGTATTCTGTAAGGTGTGCTGCGCGTAGTGTAAACAGGGCTGCGATTCCTGAAATGGCGCCTGGTATGTGATATTTCTCGTGCTGCGCCGCGGTGTGAATAGTGTATGGGCGCCACTCGGCTGCCTCAGCAGCTTGTTTTGGCGCCAGAGTGCGGTGCCTGCGTGAGTGTTAACTTAGTCCTGTGGTGCTGAAAATAAATATTATGGTGTTGGAATTAGTCCCTAGGTGCAAAATAACATATTATGGTGTTAAATTAAGTCCCTAAGACAAAAAATAATTATTATGATGTTGAATTGGTCCTTTTTGGTGTGGCATTAGCCATTGGTGGTTGTCTTAATGGGTGATGAAATTCAATCAGGAGTTCATTTTGGGTGATCAGTGTATGACCCCTATCGTGATCGTGCAAATAAAACTATTGGTGAATATTCCCATGTGCTATTCTCGCTGTATTTGGGCGTGGTGTCAGTGCATAGTCATACGTCGCATAGCATGCATTATTTCCATGAATAGGCCCTACCATAAAATATTTTTCGGGTGAATGCCTTCGCTTTTTTGTGGTGATCGTGAATGCCTCGCCTTTTTGTGATGGATCCACATGCATATGCCCTTCGCGTCATCGCAGATCTCATGCACTTGCATACACTTCGCTAGTTGTTTCGATGTGTGTGACTATTGATGAAATTGTTTGAATTTTACTGTTGGTGTGCTAATGCTTATCTTATTGAGTCGCATGTTTTATTTGCTATTTTCTATGAAATGAAACTCACCCTTTCTCGCTGGGAATGTCGCTTCCTATGTGGCAACTGGGCAGTGATGTTGATCAGCGTGACGTGGAGTACTTTCCGCTAGTATTTGTCTAGCTCGCCCGATACGTAGCACCGTGGGAGTGGATAGCTAGATTTTGTCGCTTATGTTATGTTACGCTTAATTTCCTTGATAACCGTGACATCGATTTCTCGGTTATTTCCACCAGCATTATCTCTATCTCTCGCACGGATTTATGGTGCTGGCGTATCACCTTTTGGAGTTATTTTAATTATTATTTGGAGCTTCAATGTGGTTGTGGTGAATGTGGCACCTCTAAAGGGTCGCACTAAAGGTTTTTTCGTGAGACTCGATTCTTCGAATTTATTAAAATGATAATGACTAATCTAAGGGGGTGTTACAACTCGCCCCGCCGCCCTCAAAGCCACAATCGGGCTTTATAAACTCCACGATCAGCAAATCAATGTATGCATGAGACTCCATGAATACAACACAAACACATCCTCAAATATCTCAACGCACGCACTAACTCTACCTCGTTATTAATCTCATTTATAGCTCCCATGGCCCGGCTCCTCCCAGCCATGTCCCCATGGCATCCTCAAACCATCTCAAGATACAAGCTCAACATAATTAAGTCCCAAGGGACTAATCTCATCTAGAGGACTCCAACTCTCACTCAAGGATCTAAACCACCATTTAGACTAAACAATCATCTAGGACCAAACTGGCTACCTAGGAACTAAAACAACACACGCTTAGGCACTCGGGCGCACTTCAGCGCCATTTTCCCCCCACATTCGGGCGCTCGGTAACATGTAAAGACTAGCGCAGAACTCGCACATTTGCGCCCGTGGCAACACACCCATCGGGCGCCACTTTTCAAAGAACTGGGCGCTCCGGGCACCATGGGCCTGCAGACACAAACTAAGACACAGCCTGCACACGGCTCTGCATATGTGCACCGGGCCCAGCGCCTGGCCGCACAATTTGGCGCCCACACCCGACTCAAAGACACACACAACACTTGCAAACAGAAACCACTGAAAGCCAAAAATGTTTAAAAAATGTTTTGGGCGTAAATACAAAATATGGCACTCCGTGAAAATATGCCTAAATGTAAGTTTCACTCAACCCACCCCATTTACACACACAAAAACCACTCCCCACCTGACATTTGTAAAATAACACCAGAACTTAAAACCATTCGAGCCAAAACACTTAAAAATTGGATTCAAGTGGTAAATACAAAATATGGCACTCAGAAATATGCCCGTAAATGTAAGTTTTCACCTAACCCCACCCCATTTACACACACAAAACCACCCCCACCGACATTTGTAAAATAACACCAGAACTGTAAAACCATTAGAGCCAAAACACTTAAAATTGGATTTTGGGCAGGTGAATGCAAAAGATGGCACCGAAAATATGCCTAGAACTCTAAGTTGCTTCACTCCCCCGTGCACCAAAACACCACATTCTCGGGCGCCCTGCACACCGCACACCCGCACTCGCACACACATCTCCAAAGACGTGAACAAAGAACTGTGCGCCAATTCTCAAGAAATGGCGCCCATAACAAAGAATACTCACCTACGGCCTATCACATAAAGACACAGTGGCGCATAATTGCTAGCCATACGGAGCCCTATACTTCAAAAACTCCCAAATCTTAATTCTTTCCAATTCTAACTACCATATATCATTCAAATTCACTCTATAATCATTATAACTACATTCAATTTCGTGCCATAGCACTCCAATCATGCGCAAAAACCAATCAAGAACATAAAACCCCCAAATTAAAGCCCTAAATCGATTTTTAGCATGCAATTTTCTCATTCACCTCCAACAACTCAATTAACAATCAATTGACATCAAATCAAGACTCTATGACTCTATACAACCTATTATATCCCCATTATAGAGTTGAGACTCCCCTTACCTTATTTTACACCGTAGAGAAGCCTTTCAATGAAGTCACCTACAAAACTCTCTGGCAAAACGTGAGCCTTCTTTCTCCCCTCCTTCTCAAGTCGCGACTGCTTCCCTCCCCTTCTCTAGGGCTTCAATACTGCTTTCCTCTTTCCCTTCTCTCTCTTCTCTCTCGCAAGTTCTTTCTTTCTTCTCACAAATGAGAGCAAATTCCAAATTTGGGTATATGTACATTGGGGCCAAGCGCACCTCTGGCCCTTTACACCCCCTCTCCATTTCTTCCACCATTCCCTTTAATTAAAATAAATCACTAAATTATAAAACACTATATTATATTCTAATATTAATTAAAATAAGTAACACTTTAAATAATTTAATCAATTGCTTAATTAAATCATTTGTGGTGTTACAACTCTCTCCCACTTAGAAATTTCTGGCCTCGAAATTCATACTGAGTCAAAACACTGGATAAGACTCCCACATCCCGGCTCTCCACCCTCCCAAGTCATACTCTCACCAAAGAAATTTCTCCCAACCACTACCTCGACTAAGGCAATGTATTTCCTCTCAAAGACTCTCACTTTCTATCATCAATCCTCACCGCATAGTCTCCACAAGGTGAGGTTCTCACGCACTCCACATCATCCATGTGGATCACACGAGACGGGTTCCGAATGTACTCCGGGTCGTGACACGTGGAAAACATCGCAAGTTCGAAAGATTAAAGCAGAAAGCCACCCTATAAGCAACCTTTCCAACCCTCTCCTGATTTGGCACGGTCCAATAAACCTTGAGTTAACTCTTTGCCTTCAGAGCACGCCCAACACCACCGTAGTGGCGTGACCTCAAGAACACATGCTCCCCAAACCAAACTCCAAGTCCTTTCTCCTCCTATCATGGTAACTCTTTCTCACGACTCGAGACTCTTTCATTTTCTCCCCGATCATTTTCACTTTCTCCGTAGTCTCCTAACCAACTCGGTCCAAGAACAACACTCTCCCGACTCATGCCAACACAAAGGAGTCTCTACACCTCCGCCCCATACAAAGGCTCTCAAAAGGAGCCATCCCTATGCTCGAATGATAGCAAGTATTATGTTGAACTCAATCGCTGGGAGATGTGTATCCCACGCACCTCCCTCGCTCTAGCACACAAGCTCTCGTAAGATCCTCCAAAGACTGGATGGTTCTCTCCGCACCGACCATCACCGAGGATGATAAGTCGAACTCAACCCCGCCTGGACCCCAAAGCCTCCCCGCAAGCTTCCCCAAAACTCGATGTAAACCTCGGTCTCTGTCTCGACACAATACTCTTTCTAACCCCATGAAGCTTCACAATCACTCAATGTATATTCTAGCCAACTTTGGCACAAGATACAGTGATGCTGATAGGAATAAATGGGCGTACTTGGTCAACCTATCCACAATCACCCAAATAGTGTCGTATTCTCTCACGTTGTTTGGCAACCCAGGGCCATAAAGTCCATGGAAATGCCGTCCCACTTCCATTCCGGATCTCTAAAGGTTGCATCAACCTCGCAAAGCCTCTGGTGCTCAATCTTTGACTTCCGCAAGTCAAACATGCATAAACAACTCCAGCTAGCATCCTCTTCATACTGTGCCACCAAAACAGCTTTCTTCTCAGATCATGATACATCTTAGTAGCACTGATGAATGCTCAACTTACTCCTATGGCTTTCCTCAAGTATCATCTTCAACTCGAAGATCATCCTAACACAAATTCTGGCTCCTAAATCTCAACACACACCCGAATCCAACCTCAGATCCCCATCAGCCTTTGTTCACCAAGAACTAAGAAGTCAACCAGCCTTCACATCTAACTTCGGGCGCCTCGATACTAACCAAGAAGTCATTCCCAATCCTCAAAGATACCCAACTGACACTGGATGTCACCTCACAAACCACTCAAGTCACTGAATTGCTCAATCAACTCCAATTCCCTCACCATCATAGCCGACATATGCAAAGTTTTCCGACTTAAAGCATCACCACTTACATTACTTTGCCGGGTGATAGTTCAAGCCGTAAATCATAATCCTTCAAAGAGCCTCTCTAACTAACGCCCGCGCTCATATTCATGTTCTCCTTCGTCAAACAAGTACTTCGCACTTGTGGATCACCGAACACTTCGAACCGTACCAGAGATAGTGTCTCCAAATCTTCAAAGACAAACACAATGGCAACAACTCTAAATCACTGAGTAGATAGTCTTTCCTCATGCGCCCTCAATCGCCGAGACGCATAAGCAAACTACCTTCCCATCCTCGCATCAACACACCTCCCAAACCCATCTGGGAGGCGCCACAAGACACAACAAAAGGTTGCTCCTGCATGTGCAACACTAACACCGAGACGTTTGTCAACCTTTCTCTTCAACTCTTGGAAGCTCTCTTCACACTTTGCATCCCACACAAAGGCTCTTCCTCATGTGTCAATTGAGTCAATGGAAGTGGCTAGCTTAGAGAACCCTTCAATAAACTCTCCCCGTAGTAACTCAACAACCCCAAGAAACTCCCCGATCTCGCCACAGCACTTTCGGCTCTCCCACCGCACATCAAAGATCAACCTTGGCTCGGCCCATGCCTCATACCATCCTCGTAAATAATGTGACCCAAGAAGCTCACCTCATGCAAACTGTAACTCACACTTTGACAACTCGGGCATACAACTTCCTCTCTTTCAAGACCTCTAGCACCAACCTCAAGTGCTCGTGAGATGCTCTTCCTCGATTTTGAGTACACTAGAATATCATCAATAAAAACGACTCACAAACCGATCCGTAGCTATGGAAGATCTTGGCTCATGTACTCCATAAACACCCCGTGCATTTCAGGACACCAAACGGCATTACAGAGTACTCATAATGCCCATACTCGCTCAACGCCAAGCTCGATGTCTTCATCCTTCACCTTAATCCGGGTGACACCGACCTCAAGTCAATCTTGCTAAACACTTTAACACCCACCACCGATCCATCAGATCATCTATCCTCAAGAGGATACTTATTCTTGATAAAGCTGACTTTGTTCACTGGTTTGTAATCCACGCACGCACGCATACTCCCATCCTTCTTCTTAACCAACAAAACCGAGCTCCCCATGGTGACACTAGGCCTCACAAATTTCTTCTCAAGAAGCTCCTCTAATCGCTTCTTCAATTCGCATAACTCGTGGCCGACATCCCAGACGCAAGTACATGTACACTGTGCCTAGTACTGTGCACAAGCTCAATCCCGAACTCAACTTCCTCTCTAGTGGGAACACTAGGAATCTCATCTTGGAACACTTCAGTGGAACTCACACACCACCGCAACCCATCAACTACAACTTGGTTCTCACAGACATATACGCCTTATCAAAGCAAACAAATTCCACCCTCTTTCATTACCCCGCAATTGCTCAACAGACAAAGAAATGCACTTTCCTCTTCGTGAAGAAGAAAACTAACAGTAATTTGTTAAAATAGTTGATGTGCACATGGTTATCTACTAACCTACCCATACCCTAATCACATCCAACCCCAAAGGCAAACAAATCGATCAACCGTAAAAATCTCTCGCCAAGATCCACAGAGACACCTAGCACACACATTGTAGAAGTAGTTACGGGACTCCTTAGCCGGAGCTTGTCGATAACTATCCCTCTCTCCATAGTAGACAACGCTAAATTCAACTTTTCAAAGACAAATGTATAATAAAAGAGCTGCAGTAGCACCCGCGGTCAATAATAGCAACTAAAAGGTGTACCATGGGATGAAACATGTACTGAGATCATCGGGTCCTTCTCGAACTCGCTAGTGCAAACACTCTCCCAAAGGACCTTTCCTTCTTAGGCTCGTGCACTCTGAAGCTAAAAGTGACCAAATTTTCACTACGCCAAAAACACACACTTCCTCATGATCACACTCTGGATGCCATGTGACCATTCTTCCCACACTTAAAGCATCTCTTCACCTCCATCTTACAATCAAAGCTCTCGTGACCCGCTTGTCACACTTGAAACACACAACATCGACGGGCATCTCCCCACTTGGCCTCTTGCCTCGGGGCAAGATACCTCCTACCCTCAAAGAAACCTCCGTCTTCCACCAACATACTTGTTACTACCCGCATACCTGCTTTCCCTGTCACAGACGCCCCATATATGGCTTACCCTCGTTATGAAATTTCCCCTCCTGGTCTCTCATGACCCTAGAGCTGCATTGTCGTTTTCCTCATAAATCCCGCAGCTAGCCTACCAAATCAAAGAAATACTCTAATCTTTCGATACCCTACACTGCTTGATATCGGGCCTCACCCATTCTCAAATTTAATGCACTTTGAGAATTCAAATTTCCTAAATCAAAGATAATGGGGGTAGAACTTAGCCACTCCGTGAACTTGGCAAGATACCCACAATGTACATACTCCCCGCTCTCACTCAAGGAATTCCAAATTTTTCTTACTTCTAACGCCTCCGAAATACTTTCTCAAGAATTCCTTCGAACACAATACCCCATGTAATTCCTCCCGCGCAAGAAGACTCTAACCTCTCACCGTCGTCCCCCACACCACCATCAAATCTCTTCGTGATAAAGTATGAGTACTGCACACCGACTTTTCTCGCTTCATCAAGGCAACTAATCACCTCAAGATCCTCTCAATCTCCTTCATTAAGTCAATGCACCATCCGGTTGTACTCTCCCTCAAGCGTAGGGTTCTCTCTCTCGAATGCTGCTGCACTACTGGTCTCGCAGATTCCGCCAAGGCCCCACAACTCAGGTTATGGCTTGCAACGCCGTTAGTGCAAAGATCAACTCTTCTTCCGCCATATCAACCCAAAGCACCGCAAAGATAAACAACCATTCGTAATTAATTCAAGACTCCTAACCACAATACACATGACAAACAGACACACTTGGCCTGGGACAGCATCTAACTTTTTGCTCGATACCACTAATGTAACACCCCATTTCTACCCTGCACTTTATAAGGAAAATCGAGTATAAAAATCATTTTTCATTTGAAAATCATCCAATGGAATGTTACACAACTACTTCATCAAACTCTGAACAAATAATTTAAACGTTTCTCTTTACTCAAAAATACGTGAACACCATCTCAAAGATAGTAACTCACAAACTTTAGCAAGTAAATAAAACCACGCACTATAAAAATAAGTGCCACGCAAATGAATAAAACACTATCTCACAGTAATAAATCAAGAGTCTCAAAACAATACATATAAGGCTCAACCATGAGCAAAATAAAACAACTCCGAAGCGTTCATAACCCCAACCCCTAGTGCTACGTGATCGTGAGCGCAGCATCGACTGGGAAGTAAAGGAAGGTAGCAAGCCCTCACTCATGACTACTCCTGTGGTAAACAACAACAGCGGTGAGTCTCGAACTATATAATAAAAGTGATAATAGGCAATATATACAATCACAGCTCACAAAGACAATCAATCATACCAATCATCACTCAATAATGTTCATGTATTCATGTGAATGTATGCAATGTAGTTATGCATGTGGTACCATTTGCCCTCCTGCAGCCTCTCATTATTTGCCCTCCTGCTAGCCTCATCATCAAATGGAGTCCTCATGACTCGCCCCTACCGCCCTCGTGTTTCACAATCTGGCTTATAAACCCACGATCGCACTCAATGTATGCAATTAGACTCCATGAATACAACACAAACACATTCTCAAATATCTCAATTCACGCACTAACTCTACCTCAAGTATTAATCTCATTTATAGCCCCCATGGCCCTCGGCCCTCCTGGGCCATGCCCCCATGGCATCCTCACTATCTCAAGATACAAGCTCAATATAACTACGTCCCAAGGACTAATCTCATCTAGAGGACTCAACTCACTCAAGGATCTAAACCACCATTTAGGACAAAAACAATCATCTAGTGGGACCAAATTGTCACCTCAGAACCAAAACAACACACGCTTAGGGCACTTGGGCAAAGACTAGCGCCATTTTCCCACATTCTCGCGCTCGTGCAACACAAAGACTAGGCGCCAGAACTTCAAAGACTGCGCCTCGTGGCAACACACCCACCTGGCGCCACTTTCCAAAGAACTGCGCCCCGGGCACCACAAAATTCCTAGACACAAACTAAGACACAGCCTGCACACTGCCTCAGCACACTGTGCACCACTCAGCGCCCACACTGACCTGACTCCAAAGACACACAACACTTGCAAACAGAAAACCACTCGAGCCAAAATGTTTAAAAATGTTTTTCAAGTGTAAATACAAAATATGGCACTAGAAAATATGCCTAAATGTGTAGTTTCACTCAACCCACCCATTTACACACACAAAACCACCTCCACACTGACATTTGTAAAATAACACCAGAACTGCCAGTAAAACCATTCGAGCTAAAAAACACTTAAAATTGGATTCAAGTGTGTAAATACAAAATATGGCACGGTAAAATATGCCTGTAAATGTGTTTCTCACTCAACCCACCCTATTTACACACACAAAACCACCTCACCGTGACATTTGTAAAATAACACTGTGAATCAGTAAAACCATTCGAGCCAAAACACTTAAAATTGGATTTGGGGCAGTGAATGCAAAAGATGGCACGGGAAAATATGCCTAGAACTCTAAGTTTCACTCCCTGCACCAAAACACCCACATTCTCGCGCCTACCATCGCACACCCGCACTCGCACACAATTCCAAAGACGTGAACAAGAACGCAGCGCCAATTCTCAAAGAAATGGCGCAGAACAAAGAACACCACCCATGGCCTCATCAAGCAACATACGTGGCTTATAATCAGCTAGCCATATGGGCGCCCTATACTTCAAAAACTCCCAAATCTTAATTCTTTCCAATTTAACTACCATATATCATTCAAATTCACTCTATAATCATTATAACACATTCAATTTCAGGCCATAGCACTCAATCATGCGCAGAAAAACCAATCAAGAATATAAACCCCAAATTAAAGCCCTAAATCGATTTTTAGCATGCAATTTCTCAAATTCACCCAACAACAACTCAATTAATAATCAATTGACATCAAATCAAGACTCTAATGACTCCTATACAACCTATTATATCCTTCTATTATAGAGTGAGACTCCTCTTACCTTATTTTATAATCGCAGAAGCTCTTTCACGAGTCACCTACAAAACCTCAAAGAACCTGAGCCTTCTTCTCCTCCTCCTCTTCTCAAGGTGCGATCAAGCTCTCCCCTTCTCTAGGGCTTTGCGCCGCTTTCCTCTTCCTTTCTCTCTCTCTCGCAAAGTTCTTTCTTTCTTATCACAAATGAGAGCAAATTCCAAATTTGGGTATATGCACATCAGCCAAGCGCACTTGGGCCCTTTTTACACCCCCTCTCCATTTCTTCCACCATTCCTTTAATTAAAATAAATCACTAAATTATAAAACATATTATATTCTAATACAATTAAAACAGTTGTAACACTTTAAATAATTTAATCAATTGCTTAATTAAATCATTTAGGTGTTACAACTCAATCTGGTAAAGTGGGAAAGAGTGGAACTTTGTATTTGAGCCCCATGTACAAGGTCTGAATCCCACTAAGGCAAAAATTCTACAAGGGGGTAGAAAGATCGTGAGTACACACGCCATGAGAGGCCCGGTGTTACATTATGCATCGCTCGTGGTGTCGCATAAATCATAAACATAATGGTGAAAGCAGAGGACTTCACCCTATGGTGAAAGCAGAGACTTCTTGGTCCTAAGGTGTAAGGTAAGAATTCTGGTCTTTAATGGATCCATCATGCATATGCCCTGGTGTTTTGGGTCCGCATCATGCATATACTCATGCACATTGGTGTCTCTGCTGATGATTAGGAGTCGTGTGTCTTAACTTGGTTGTGCGTCAAAGCGGGGTTCATTTGAGTCAAGTGTTTCTAGTTGTCTTTCTCTAGCATAATGTTTATCATACATTTTATTATTTATGAAAAGAGATATCACCCATCGCTTATGTTATATATTCTTATGCTCAATCGTAACGCGTGTGATCCCGGCAGAAGGAAGGTCCTTTTTCTCGCCTAGTTGTATGCGCTTTGCTCGTGACGCCGAACCGGGAGCCGTAGTCTATTAGTTGTTTAAGATAAGTGTTGAACCGTAATAGAATGATGTATTAGGAATTTGAGGGTTCGCCCCATTTAAGTCGTATAAGTGTATCACACAATTATATTTATTTGTGAAAAGTATTATCATGTTGAAAGTGATGTTTGATGAACGAGCATTCCTCGGGGATGTGTCTTAAAAAGGAAAAACGTATTTTTGAACTCGATTTTATAAATTAAATTATTAAGAGAAAGAGGGTGTTGGCATGTTGGTATCGTGAGAAGCTTGGTCTGGTCTCGCCAAGTTTGTCCAAATGAAGTGTCTCAGAGATCCTTTGTCGATCTCCAACGCAGACTTTGTTGTAGATTTTGTTTGGTTGTTTGTAAATGCTGATTGTAGCATTGCTTGTAGTTGTTTGTGATCGTTGTTTGTATTAGTTGAGGTATGTGTGATTAGAAGCGGTTTTAACGATATCAGCAAAGGAGCTGGAGTCGTGGACGACGCTTTCGCACTCTAGACCAAGTAAAAGTCTCTTAGTTGTGAAAATTTGAAAAGACGTAGTTTTGTGACCTTAACTAAATTGGATGCGTGAGTAGGAGGGATCGATCACTCCCAATAACTCATTCCCAATGAAAGAGGTGACAATAACTCGTAGTTATTATAAATTTTGAATATGTACTAATTTCAACTCGTTGATTGAAGTTGGTGTGCAAGTTTGATTGACTATTAATTTTTAGATAAATAGGTGCCTTATGGATGTTTGAGTTTTGATTTGGGGTTGATAGTAGGGAGATAAAAATAAAGATTGACACTTTGGGCTTCAAGTTCATGCAAAGAAATAGAGCATGCCTTTTTGGAAAAAGTTTAGAAATATGGTTTCGAAAGTTCTAAGGTAGAAAATTGTTCTTAAAAGTATGGTAGTCGAGGGAGTACCTATATAGATCCTGGATGATAAGGTGTAACTTTGATGATTAAAGGATTAGAATTCGGCATTTAAGAATAGGAATGCCGAAATGAGGAAGGCATTGCTCAGTGGTTTGATATAGATTGACGTAAGATAGAGCATTAGTACTTTAAATGATTGCTATGGTGTAGTTCCCTAACGATAAATTAATGGTGTTTGGATAATCGAGTGAGACTTGGTGACCCGAGAATGTAGTTTCGTACAAAGCAAAGGTGTGTAGAGTGTGTATGTCCTAGTCCTAGGTGTACAAGGAGGTGTTGTTGATAGGGGAGCAAGAATAAGATTGATAGAACTAGTGTGTTCATGTAAACGCAGGAGATTTCTCGAGACTAAAATATTCTAATGGGGGAGAGTTGTAACGCCCCAAATATAATTCAATTATTTATTAGTCTGGTTCTTTAAGGCTTACAACATTTGGTTAAGTCCATGGATTAATTGAGTTTATGGTATTTAGTGAGTATTTGATTTAAAATGAGGAGTGGTGGTTAGTAAAAAGGAGTGGTAATTTAATTAAAAGAGGGAGTAAAGGGCAAGTAACGGAGGAAGCAGCTTAGAGGTCCATGAGAGTTAGGCCCATGATCCATGAATTAAGCCCATTTGCATGTCTTAAAGCGGATGTTGTCGGCTGGGAGACATGCATTCCAACCAAAATCTAAGAAAAAGGCAAAGTGGAAAGAGGGAGAGAGTAGTAGGTGAGATAGTTTGCAGAGAGAAGAGAGGAATCAAGGCAGGAAGAGCTCCAATACCAAGGAGGAGGAGCCTGGATTGTCAAGGCGATGGTTGGTGATTCTTGGTGATCGGGAAGGCTCGTGGAGAGAGTGCTACTTCTTCAACCTTTGAGGTTGTGGGCTCTCTTTCATCTATAATAGAGTATATGATGTGTGTTATGCGTGAGCAGACTCTAGGAATGATTTGAGTCGCCTTGTATGTTTTGTGTGTTCGATGAGTTCTGACGTAGTGTTTTAGTTCACTCGCTGAAGTCAGTGTCGAGTCAGTTGTGGTTTTGGTCATACGCAGAGACCAGAGTTGGAACGTGGGAGCCGAGAAACTCTCACCCCAAAGTGAGAAATGAGAGGGTGACGAGTTCTCAGGAATTGTAACACCCTAAATGATTTAATTAAGCAATTGACAAATTATTTAAAGTGTTGCACTATTTTTCTAATTATATTAGATTATAATATAATGTTTATAATAAAGTATTTTATTTTAATAGAGGGGAGTTGGTATTAGAAATACTGTAGTCTGGTTGTTAGGGGGTCTGTGAGCCCAAGCCCAATGACTTAGGTTTCCTGTGGTTGGTGCATTTCGCACCAAAGGAAGAAACAAAGAAAGAAAACGAAAGAAAGTGGAGAAGAGAGAAGAGAGAACGGCGCACTCAAGAGAGGAGTAAGAGAAAGGGCTTGATCGCAAGTGGAGAAAGGAGAAGAGGAAAGCTCCATAGTTGCTGTGGTTCTTGTACGTGCGGACTTGGGTGAGAATCATTTCTACTAAGCACCTGAGGTAAGGGGGAGTCCCAATTCTATTATAATAGAGGAGATAATGAGTTATATGTAGATCATAGGTCTTGTCTTCTATGTTAATTGATGATTGCTTGATGTTTTGAACCATTGAATTGGTAAATTGCATGTTCAAATCGATTGGGGCTTAATTTAGGTTTATAACATGTGATTTCGTGGTTTGTGGCGTGTTTGATGATTTGAGCATGAAATTGATTGTTGTAATGAGAAATTAGAGTACAGAGTGATTATGGAGTGATTTGATTTGGGGAGAATTTGGGGAAAATTGGGGTTTTTGAGGTCGGGGCGCCAAAAGTTGCTGTGGAGTTAGGCGCCATGTTTATCGCTCACAGTGTGTCATGGGCTTGTGCGTAAATGCCATCGCCAGTGGCGCCATATTGCCGAGAAAATGGCGCTGTTACCGCACGGCCGAGCTCAGGTCTCGAGTGCAGTGTGTCGCTGATCGGGCGCATAACGGGTGTTTTGGGTGCTCCTGGGGAGTGAAACTTAGAGTTCTAGGTATATTTACCGTATCATTTTTGCATTCACCGCCCAAATCCAATTTTAAGTGTTTCTGCTCTAATGGTTTTCTGCTTATGTGTGTTATTTTACAAAATGTCCCGCTGGTGGCTTTGTGGTGTGTAAATGGGGTGGGCGAGTGAAACTTACATTTCTCGGGGCATATTTTATCGTGCCATATTTTTGTATTTACTCGCCTAAAAACATTTTTAAACATTTTCGCTCTAAAGTGGTTTTCTCGTTACAGGTGTGTTATTTTACAAATGTCCTGCTGGGGTGGCTTGTGTGTGTAAACGGGGTGGGCTGAGTGAAACTTACATTTCAAAGCATATTTTATCGTGCCATATTTTTGTATTTACTCGCCCAAAACATTTTTTAAACATTTTGGCTCGAGTGGTTTTTCTGCTTGCAAGTGTTCAGGTGTGCTGGTCAAAGCGGGCGCTAAATTGGCCGCCTGGCGCCAGCCGGGTGTGCTCGTGGTTCGAGACCGTGGTCCGAATCGTGGTCTTAGCTTGTGCCTAGACTGTCGCTTGTGGGGCGCCAGCTGTACAGTGCGTGGCGCCAGCGGGTCATGGTTGCCGGCTGTGGGGCGCAAATTGGCCGAAGCTTGGCGCGCTAGTGCCAGAGTTGCACTGGTGGGCGCTGTAATGTGGGGAAAATGGCGCTAGTGATGCCAAGGCGCCTCTGCGCAGGTGTTGTTTGGTCCTCAGGTGACGCTTGGTCCTGTGATGACCTGCCTGCCTTGGTCCTAAAAGGTGGATTAGGTCTCGAGTGAGGCCGAGTCTCTCTAGACGAGATTAGTCCTCGGGACTTAATTATGTTGAGCTTGTATCCTAGATGACCGAGGATGCCATGGGGGTACGAGCCTGAGGCTGCCACGTGGGGCTATAAATGAGATTAATAATGAGGTAAGAGTTAGTGCGTGAATCGAGAGATATTTGAGAATGTGTTGTGTTGTATTCATGGAGTCTCATGCATACATTCTACGCGGCCGCGACGCTTATAACCGGATCAGGAGGTCGGAGGCCGTGAGTCATGAGGACTCAATTTGATAATGAGACCGGCTTGAGGCAAATAATGAGATCACGAGGGCAAATGGTACCACATGCATAACTACATTGCATACATTCACATGAACACATGAACATTATCTGGAGTGATGATTGTATGATTGATTGTGGCTGTGAATCGTGATTGTATATATTGCCTATTATCACTTTTATTATATAGTTCGAGACTCACCCTTTCGTTGTTGTTTACCGTGTAGTCATGAAAGGAGGGCTTCGCTACCTTCACTACTCCCCGAAGCCTGGCTCGCTCCTGACACGTAAAGTACCTAGGGGTCAGTTATGAACCTTAGTTTGTTTTATTTTTCTCATTGTTCGAGCCTATTTGTATTGTTTTAGACCGTTGAGTACCATTCTTGAGATGTAGTTTTATATTCCACGCATGATACGAAAAGTTACCCTAATGCTTTGTTACGGTGTTATGTATCGATGCCTTTTCATGAGCCGAACCGATCAAGCCAGTGTTTTGATGAAGATGAAAGTGTAACGCCCATTTATCGAGAAATATTTTTTTATACTGATTTTTACTATAAATTACCGTAGAAATGGGGTGTTACAGAATTCTTAAGATGTCGATCCCAGAGAGTAGTGTGTGGACGAGATTGATTAATATCGGCCATGTCCGTAGATCGAAGTTGTCCGAGATTAAGATTGTCGATCCATGTAAACGGATGAAGCCCAAGCGAAGTCGACGCGGTCGCTGGGGTCAAGCGAGGTGTCGGGCGAGAGTTGACGAGGTGTGTGATGAAGCTTTCAGTGACGTGGCGGCACGCGGTGTCTAAGACTAAGCGAGGTGCAGACTTGTATCGCCGAGGTGGTGCACCCGTGTCGAGGTGAGGTATTGCGCCAGCTAGCTATGTAAAGTGGATCTAGGTGTAGTCCATTTGGAGCGTAAGCGTGGTGGTCTAGGTATAGTTCATTCGAGGCGCGATGTGTGCCAAAGCCGCAAGTGTTGAATATAGTGACTGAGCGTGCAAGTTGATGATGTATAGGAGACTAAGTGGTAGGGAAGTTGTGTGCTCGAGGGGTAATGTGTCGACTTGTAGCTACCGAGGTGCTGGGTATGTATACCGAGGTGAAGGCCAAGCGGAGTGTATATATACCTAAGCCGTGAGTCACGGGCGCAAAAGCGCTTGTGTTATAGCGCAGCATCCGCCGAGGTGAGTGTACCGAGGTTTAGGTACGCTTGAATAGTAAGTGTATGAAGCTTACAGGACGCAGCAGTAGAGAACCAAGGTGCCAAAAGAGTGTACCGATATGCCAGGAAGTATAGCCGAGTAAGAAGTGAGTTGCTTGTGCAGGTGCCAAGTGTAATGTCCGAGGTGAAGTGAGTGCCAGTGCAGTGTGCCCGTGTGCATAGGCCGAGGTAAGTGAGTGCTAGTGTGCAGCAGCCTGGTTGTACCATGGCCGAGGTGGAAGGAGTGCTTAGTGTAAAGCAGCTCTCAGTGTAACAGTCGAGGTGAAGCGAGGCCAGTGGCAGTGCCCGGGCGTAATGGCCGAGGTGAAGTGGAGTTGTTAGGTGTGTGCAGCCCAAGTGCAACGGGCCGAGGTGGAAGTGGAGTATTAGGTGTAGTGTGCCCGAGTGTAGTAGCCAAGGTGAAGTGGTGTGCTAGTGTGAAGTGCCTAAGCTGGTTAGTAGCCAAGGTGAAGTGGGTGGTTAGTGTGAAGTGACTAAGTGTAAATGATGAAGCTGAGGTGTGAATAAGCTTCACGTTGGTAGTTGATGAAGTGTAGTGCATGGACGCCTCAAGCTTAGTATTGCCGAGGTATAGGTGTATATACCGAGGTGTATGTGTCAAGAGTGCAGTGTGATGGAAGATAGTGGTGTGTGTGCCGAGGTAACCCATGGTGCCGAGGCATCGAGTGGTGTCGAGTTTCGAGAGTATAGTCGAGGAGAAACGAGGTAGTCAGAGATGAATAAAGGAAGAGGTGATGTTACATAAGTGTATCCGTAGTTGGCAACCGAGGTAGAATGAGGAGGATGATGACGAGTGTAGCCGCTCAAGGGAAGATCAAGGTGTAGATTAGTATGCCCCAAGGGTAGCTATTTAAGTGAGGCGATTATGATCGGGGTATGCACCGTGCCGAGGTGAAGAGGTATTAAGGATGTTGGAACTATGTTGAGTTGAGACGTAGGTGCATGCATGTGTGTGCGGTGAAGCGAGAGGTCAAAGGCGTGAAGGAGAGGATACCGAGTCAGAGGTGGAAGGAGCCGAGTGTATGCTCTTCAGATGGTAAAAGGCCAAGTTTGATGAGGCGTAGGTGCGTAGTGCTCGTGTGTAGCGCATTGTGTTTTGGTGTGGGTCACGCTTGAGGCACAAGTGTGGCATGCCCGCGTCCGCGGGGTCTCTGCAGGCGCTAAATGTGGCGTACTCGCGCAAAGTCCCGTGGTGTGTAGCCGAGGTGATGCGAGAGTGCCGAGGTGCTCGTGAGAGTGCCGAGGGCGCGTGATGAGAGTGCCGAGGTTCGGTCGACCCGCAGCAGCATGTGACGCCGCCAGCGCAATCGTGAGTTGGCCGCTTCAGCGCCAGAACGTTGTTGGCCGATGTGAACGCGACATCAACGTCATTGCGCTGCATTAGCTTCTGGTCACTTTCTTCGCAGTATCATTACCAAATTTCTTATGATCCTTGTTCTATGCAAGAAAGAAAGGGTGTTAAGTGTCAATCTTGCCTCCTAACAATTATCTAATTTGCTTAAGTGAATTCACTTTGTATTTTAAGTACCCACAATTATCCTATGGACTATACTATCTTATGTCTAGGACTTAGCATGGTTTTCACAAAGTTTTCTTTATGTAAAACACTCACCCATATTAGTTCTTGAGTTCTTAATTGTAAGCCATTTCTCGGGTCATTTACAAATCTACTTATTCTAGTTGATCAAGTTCAAAATAAGTTTTGAAAAGATTATCAAGCAAAGAACTAAAGTACAAACATACATACATGCAACATACTTACTTAAAAGCTCATTAAATGATTAGAAACATTCCAACTAAGAAAGGTTTAGCTAACAAGAGACATTGCAAGATATATATAAACCTAATAGACCATGTTTATATATATAGAAATCACAAAAGAGAAACAACAAGAGTAAAGTTACAAATGTTGAAAACCTTTGTATGAAGTCTTCTAGCAATGCACTAGCATTACCTCCTTAGCACTATACAAACACTATGAAACGAGTTAAGGAGGATTTATGAATTCCTTCCTCTTCCTCTAAAAATATAAAACTAACTATGTATATTGAAATTTTGATCTAACTTATGGATTGTGATATGTTTCCAAACGAAGATGTGAGGTCCTTTTATAGCCTTCTGTTGAGTGCTGCTTCCTTCATGTTGAAGTCATCTTCGAGTGGATCATAGTCAGAGTTGCTTTCCTGAGGTTTATCCATGTTGAAATCTTTGACTTTAATCACATAGGGCTGTTCCATGGTGATAGAACAAGTGTCCCTATGTTGGTGACTTCTTCAAAGCTATGCCTATAGCTATGTTTGAATGGTAGGCGCCTACCATACAAGTGGATGGCATCAGAGAACCAGCAGAGGTCATCACTTTGCGCTTAGCATTGAGATCTGCACCGAACAAAAACATCAAACATACCACAATATATCCAAAATGGCCTAATAATAACTATAACCATTCAAATCACTCAAGTTTATCATATATCATATAAAATACTATATAAACTCTTTATTATTACTTGAAAGAGAGCAAATACTAAGTTTAAACATATGAAATACTCTATATATAAAATAGAGTTATCACACCCCCAAACTTAAACCATTGCTTGTCCGCAAGTAATGACAAAGACAAACTATAAAAACTAAAATTTAGAAGATAGATCAACTTGATTTTTGATTTTCATGAGGAGTTCCCTATGAACTTCATTTTTCAACAATCTTTTTGTGCCTTTATTTCTTCAAAACTACCAAAGCTTATTCAAACTCTTTTTGTGTGTGTGAACCCACCGAGTTGAGATTGGTTCCAAGACTAAGTGAAAAATTTCCTCCTAGCCTTTGAAAGGATTGGTTCATCTTTGGTCACACCAAAATATTTTTCAAAAGAGAGATTAGACTCACAAAATTTTCTCAAGTGTGGGAGTTCTAATATCAAAAGGCTTGGTTGAATCTTTCAAAGCTTTTTGAGCCAATGCATTTTTCATTTTTTTGTGTGGATCTTTCGAGCAGATGCAATACTTCTTTGAAGTGTTTTGTGCATTGATTTTTTTTCTCGCATTTTGTTTTTTTTTTCTTCAGCAGGCTTTATATTGATGCAAATTTCAGACCGAGCACGCTTTTCTTTTCTAGCTCATATTACCTTCCTCACCGACTCCGCATGCAAATGCACTTTGGCACGTGTCTTGACCTCCGTGATGCATATATTTTTTTCTTTGCACTTTGGCATGTGTTCGCTTTTTGAACTATCCTCCAGATACATTTATTCCTCGCATGGCACGTGTCTTTGACCTCCAGATGCATTCATGTACTTAGCACAAGTATAGTTTCAAAAGATTCAGATATGGCTTGTCCACTTTTTTGTATTCTTTTCTACATTGTTTACTCTTATACTTTTTGAAATTCACTTTGTTTTCATAAAACACCCCCAAACTTAATTCTTTAAGCTCTTCTTCTCTTTAGTAAAGCTTTGTTTTGACCTGCTTACCAAAAATTCCTCAGATCGATTGATCTTTAAATAGCAAGGTTCTTTTCACAAACTCATTGAAGTGTGTTGAAGTAAAATAATTTTGGTTTTTCCTGAGAAATAAGGCTTCTTTTTCTCTTTTTCATCATAAAAATTCCATCCATGTAGGGGCTTTCACCATATTTTTGAAAAATCGATCTTTTCTACTAAAATATTTAGATACTACTTTGTTAAGTACATCTAATATTTAAACAAACTAAAAACTATTTAAAACATATATATTTACTATCTAAAACATATTAATTAAACACACAACATATTAGATAGAAACAAACATAATTAAACATAACATAACATGCAAATCCCCCAAACTAAGGGGTCAGCAGTTGTTCTCACCGCAAATTTGTTTAGAAATACAAATCATTTGTTCAAAATAGGGAGAGGATTAGTACAACCAGTGGAAATAGTTCAGATAGAAAAACAAACAAGCATTAGTAGTAGTAGGTGAAAGCTTGTAAATTGATACTCATTTTTTTGCTCCACTCCTAATTCTCGTGCTTATTCGCTGGGAGGAGTGTGTTTCACCTTCTCGCTTCTTCTTTGGGCTTGCTTGGTGTTGCTTCAGAGGTACGCATGCACCTCCTACTTCCAAGTAAGCAGGCAGAATTTTTCTCGAATTGATGCAGTGCATCGCCTTGACCGCATCGCATTTCTTCCTCTTTGGTGTTAATTTTGCCCGCCTTCCCGCAGTTGCTTCAAGAATTTCGCAGTGTTGCACAATGCTTCCTCTTCTGTTTAGCCATTTCTTCCAGAACCATTTTAATTGTTGCCTCATCATGCACGCTTGTTGCCTGTTGTGATGCAAAGAAGATAGTTGATGCAGAGCATCACTCGCATCTCAACAATGCTTTGAGTTATCGTTTCCTTTGCGATGATTCTTCACCTTTATCTCCTTTGTTGAGTCCTTCTTCTTCTCTTCCTCGCAAAATCTCTTTTCAAGAGCGTAAACAATATTGGAAATAATGTTGCTTGGGTCGAAGGTACCGCTTGTCTCGCTGGCATAACAGTGGTTGGTTCTTCCAAAGTGAGTTGTTTTCTGCGGTTTCATTTCTCGAGAGGTGGGAGGGGTTGTTTTGTGGTGGTGATAGGACTGGTGGATCATCGAGGAGGGTAATGGTGATTTTGGAATGGAGGAGGATTCTTGGTTTGGTGAGACGATGGGTGTTTTGGTAGTCGTGAGTTGATGTGGTTTCTCGTCGTCAGTTGATGCCGAGGGTTTGGCATATTTTTGCCTAGCAATTTCTTCTAAGATCACCTCTAGCATGTTCTTCCTCATCTTCATCAATTTCAACTTCACTTTCTTCCTCCCTTCTTCTTCAACTTCTTTTATTTCTTCATCCATTTCCTTCTCTAATTCCTCATTCTCGATTCTCAGATCATACAAATCTTCCACAAACAAAGTTCTACCACAACCTTCTTCTCAGACTTTGAATTGCTTTCTAGTCACCTTCTTCTCGGGTGCTAGGTTCCTCTACCTTCTCCTTACCTTTCCTTCTTCTTCAACTTCTTTCTCTTCTTCTTCTTTCTCCTTCACATCTCAATACCCAACTCGAATTGTGGGCATTCATTTCTGGCCCACAAGATCAAAGATCTTGTCAAAGACCAATTGAAGCCACCATGTTGATCATTTTGAAATTTCCAGACAGCTCCTCTCGCTCGCATGTAATGCTCTTTGCATTGCAGTGTGGCCTCTCACATTTCTTAATTTCTCCTTCACTTCAAAGACTCAAATTACTGTGGGGAAATTTCCTTTGTTCATTAGCGCTATAGGACACCTTCTTTCATGCATAATTCAGCTTATAAGACAAGTGGAAAATAGAAATCCCTTTGATTTTGTTGAGCATGCAAGAATTTCCTAGCTATCAATCATTTATGTTCATATTTCCCGTCAGAGAATTGTATCTAGCAAGATCAATCTCTCTTGGTCATAGCATATGTATGTGATGGTAAGTGCACTGAATTGGCATGAACAAATGCCAATTACCTAATGCATTTATCAAATAATTGCTTTTAAGCTTAATCTCATTAGTGTGTAAATTTTTCCCACACAATTTCTCGTATAGAAATCCTATTCCTTATTTCTTCCATTTCTTTCTTAAAGGATTTGGCCACTTATTCTCAAAATCATTCCCATTATATTTCAAAGATATAATGTTCATTTAATTTCTGGCATGGAAATGTACAATTTTACCTCTCACCATGGAAGTGTAAGAATGTTCTCGCTTCCTTCTTGTGGTGTGATTCCAAGATAGAACTCTCTCACTATGTCTTCAATGTAACCTCCTCTGGTAAGACGTAAGTGGTCCCAATTGAGATTGGCCACATGTTGACATGAATGATGGGCTAGCCTTCTTCAGATCATACTCTCTCTCGAGCAATAGATGCATGTTCCAGAGATGAACATTGTCATCATTTCTTGTTGTTGATTCCTTGGCTTTGCCTTTCTTTAATGATGATGATCCCGCATGCATGGCTTTCTTTTCCTTCCGAGGAGTTCTAGCCCGCTTGCCTCGATGATTGTCAGGTCGATTGTTTCTTCACCATTTGTAATTGCTTTGAATTTCTAGGTTTTGATTGCTTTGTGTGATTTGAGAAAAAATTGGAGAAGAGAATGTGAAGAGTGGTGTGTGTTTCGTATGAGAGAAATTGTGAGATTGCGAATGAAAGTGGTAACGGTGAATAAACTTTAAGGCTTTATGTTTCAGAAGAAGGAAGTTAGTGGGTGTATTAGGTAGCCGTTAGCATTCAGCAGGTCGCGCATGCATCATGCCAAGTGTCTTGCTTTGGCTACCAATGTGTCATTAATCATGCTTAACCTTCCTTTAACCTTCCCAAGCCTTATGATTCACACTTAACCAATTTTCTTCAAGTTTATAAATTTCTCGATGAAGTGGCATGTTTTTCCTCAATGTGTGCATTTGATGCAAACTTGCATTAGTTTATCGTGATTTCAAGAAAACAACTAAAAACATAAAATTGCACAAAAATAATTAAAACAATGGGTTGCCTCCCATTAAGCGCTTGTTTTAAGAGTCTTGTCACTGACTACCTCTTTTCACTTAGAGATTTGCAAATAGGTGGCGGTTTTGTCTCTCACCACATGTTCACCATAGTACATTTTAACTCTCTCGACCATTCACCTTGAAGACAAGATTTGAGGATTTATCAAATAAGTCTACTCGCTCCATGTGGATAAACCTTTATCAACTTAAATGGTCCCACCACCTTGATCTAAGTTTTCCAGAAATACTTTAACCTAGAGTTGTATAGCGTAACTAGTCCTCCTTCTTTCAATTCTCTTCTCGTGAATTTTCTTGTCATGCCATTTCTTAGTCTTAGCTTTGTAAATTTCAGCATTCTCATAAGAGGTTTGCCTAATTTCTTCTAGCTCATCAAGCTCTATCATTCTCTTTACCTCATTTTTGTTCAAATTGAAATCGAGCTTCTGATAGCCCAATAAGATTTGTTTTCCAACTCTGTGTAAATGGCATGCTTTTCCATAGACTAATTTGTAAGGACATTCCTAAGGGTGTTTTGAATGTCGCTCTATATGCCCATAGCATCATCCAAATGTAAAGACCAATCTTTCCTATTTCGACTTACCATTTTTCTAGCATTCTCTTTATTTCCCTATCGATAATTTCCGCTTGTCCACTAGTTCGAGGATGGTATGTCAGAGCTATCTTATGCTTAACTCCATACTTAGCTAGAAGGTTTTCTATGATCTTATTGCAAAAGTGTGAACCTTCATCATTAATGATAGCTCTAGGAGTTCCAAATCTAGTGAATATATTTCTTCGTAAACTTACTCACCGATTTAGCATCATTATTAGGTAATGCTACCGCTTCTACCCATTTGGACACATAATCAACAAATTTACTAAGATATATAAATTGCCAAAAGAGGGTGGGAAAGGTCCCATGAAATCCATGCCCCAAACATCAAATAATTCTATTTTTAAAATATTTGTTCTAGGCATTTCATGCTTATCGTAAATATTCCTCGCTTCTTTTGACATTTATCACAAAAAGATTTGACCATAAAATAAGAATCTTTAAATAAAGTAGCCAAAAATAACCTGATCAGAATACCTTAGTCCGTTTCTAGTACTTCCAAAGTGTCCTCCATAAGGTGCAGAATGGCAATGCAGTATAATCGCTTGTTGCTCCTCTCTTCGTATGCATTTCATTAATTGATCGGCACATCTTGTAAAGGAATGGATCATCCCAATAGTATTGCTTAACCATGTGGAATAATTTTTTCCTTTGTTGATATGTCATACCATCGGTACTACTTTGCTTGCAAGGAAATTTACAATATCAAGAAACCATGGTGCAGTGTATTTGATGCTCCCGCATTGCTTATAGCAAATGCAGCTTCATGTTTTGCATTGATCGTGGATTGCCAATAGTTTCTCATCCGAAAGCTTTCCTGATTTCTTCTCCTTGTGTACCAAGTGATTCTCCTTCAATCCTTGATAAATGGTCCGCTACTTGGTTTTCTACTCCCTTCTTGTCTCTAATTTCAAGATCAAATTCTTGTAGGAGTAAAATCCACCTTATCACCTCTCTTGGCTTTGCATCTTTCTTTGAAATTAGATACTTAATGGCAGAGTGATCAAAAGATAGACAATAATTTTAGTGTCAACTAAGTATGATCTAAATTTTTCAAATGCAAAGACCACAATAATTCCTTTCTTCTCAGAATCGTAATTCACCTCGAGCTTCAATTAATGTCTTGCTAGCATAATAAATGGAATGAAAGATCTTATCATACCTTTGCCCTAGGATCGCTTCCTACCGCAAAGTCACTAGCATCACACATTAATTCAAATGGCCCACGCAACTGGAGTTACTATAATTGGTGCCGCCACCAATGCCTTTCTAAGCTTGTCAAAAGCTTCTATACAAGATTCATCAAAGTTAAATTCCTACATCATGTTGCGTACATACACAATGGTTTTGAGATTTTTGAAAAATCTTTGATAAACCTTCTATAAAAACCAAAGATGGCCTAAGCTCCTCGATACCTTTAATCAGATTCGTGGTGGTAAATTTTCAATGACATCAACTTTAGCTTTGTCTACCTCTAGACCTTTCTTTGAAATTCTATGTCCTAGCACTATGCCTTCTTGTACCATGAAATGGCACTTTTCCCAGCTTTAAGACTAAATTTGTTTCTCACATCTCTTGAGAATTTGTTCCAAATTTGCTAAACAAACTTGGAAATGTTTCTCCAAAGATAGAGAAATCATCCATAAATACTTCCATTGATTGCTCAATGAAATCTGAGAATATAGACATCATGCATCTTTGAATGTAGCAGTGCATTACATAAGCCAAAATGGCATCCTTCTAAAGGCAAAGGTTCCATAAGGGCATGTAAAGGTGGTTTTGTGTTGATCTCAGCTCAATGGCTATTTGATTATAGCTCGAATAGCCATCTAGGAAACAATAGAATTCTTTCCCGCTAATCTATCTAACATTTGGTCTATGAATGGTAAAGGAAAGTGATCCTTTTTGGTAGCTTTGTTGAGTTTTTCAGTAATCCATACGCATTCTCCACCTCGTGATGGGCTTCTAGTCTGTATCAACTCATTCTTTCATTGGCTATTATCACACACCCCTTTCTTTGGTACACATTGACAAGACTTACCTAAGCACTGTCTCGATATGGGGTATATGATTCCAAAGATTCAGCCATTTAATAATTTCCTTTTTCACAACCTCTTTCATAATAGGATTTAGTCTTCTTTGACTTCTATGTTGTTTTTGGAATTTTCTTCCAAAATGACTCTATGCATGCATATAGAATGACTAATTCCTTTTGATATCCGCCATTTGCCAACCTATAGCTTTCGTATGCTTCTTTAGAGTACTAATGAGATCACTCTCCTGCTTTGATGTTAAATCGTATAATGATAATGGTGTAAAGTTTCATTTGTTCCTAAGAATGCATACTTAAGGTGTTCAGTAAAGATCTTCAATTCTAACTTAGAGGTTGTTCTATTGAGGTAAGTTCTTCTTGAGAATTGATCCTCAAGATTGAGTGGTTCATAAGTCCTAGCCCATACTTCCTTACAAGAGTTTTCTATTGGCAGATTTCTCTTTTCTAGTATTTCATCATCTCAAGCAATGCAAAATGCATCTAATGTATCCGCATTGGCAAGTTGATCATACTGCTTGTAAAATTGTTTTTCTACCAATCGATCTAGAGAAAATAAGGATGAACACTCTTCCGCATCCTCTACAGATACTCACAGCATTCATTACATTGAATTTTATCTCTTGATCATTCACTCTCATAAGTGAGCTCACCTTCGCACATCAATTATGGTTTTACCAAATGCTAGAAATGGTCTACCTAGATAATAGGCACTTCCTTATCTCGCATCAAAGTCAAGGATAACAAAATCTACAGAAATACTTAATTTATCTACCTTAACTAGGATGTCTTCTATGATACCTTCCGTGATAAGCTATTGATCTGTTACCTAATCAAGTTGTCATGTTGGTTGGTTTTGCATTTCCTATTTCTAATCGTCAAAAATAGATTTAGGCATCAAGTTAATGCTTTCATCTAAATCACATAAAGCTTTACTAAAGATAGGATTTTCCTATAGAAAATGGAATTGTAAAACTACCCGATCCTTCAATTTCTAGGAATCTTATTTTGCATAAGCAAACTACAATCTTCTCACATGGCAATCGCTTTCAAACTCACTCTAATCTTCTTTCTTAGTAAGCACATCCTTCATAAATTTTGCATAATTTGGCATTTGTTGGAGGGCTTCTACTAAGTGGAACATTGATGTGTAATTGTTTTAGTACTCTCTAAGAATTTACTTCAAACCGCTTCTCCTCATGTGCTTTTTTCACTTTTGAGGATAAGGAGGAGGAGGGTATTCAGTACTAACTTAGGTAGTGGACTTTGAACTTTCTTGTGATGCAGAGCACTAGATGCTTCTGCATTGGTTTCTTTTTGATTTTTGGCTTTTTCTCCTTTTTCTACACTTTCCTTCTCGCTAACTCTACAAGATCCTTACCACTTCTCAAAGGAAATAGCCTTAACTCCGCTTCTTTCCTTTGGTTTGGGAAGGAGTAGCTTCAGATTTGAAGGTAAGGCACCTTGTGGCCTTTGATACAGAGCCGTGGCTAATCGACCAACTTGATTCTCTAAGTTCTTAATGGAAGCATCTCGGGTTTGTCTTAGCTCTAGATTCACCTATAAATGCTTTAAGCATGGATTCTAGAGAATTATCATGGTAGGTTGAGAGTTTCTTTGGTTATTCTCGAAATGGGAATCTCGTGGGTTGGTTGGTGTAGTTGGATAGCTTCTAGTGCAGGTGCACCATTGTTGCTCCATCTAAAATTTGGGTGATCTTTCCAACCAGGATTATGTTGTTGGAATAAGTGGTGTTATTCCTATTATAACCTACATAATTTACAGAGATAGGTTGCTAGAACACTCCTCATACAAGTGACCTCTCCACAAGACACACAACTAGGTGTGCCCGAAGTACTTGTTTCATCACAGAATAATGCTTTCTCGTGACGCAAATGCATTAGATGCAAGAGCATCGCTGTATGAAGTTTTTCATCAAATTAGCAGAAAGGGCTACTTGAGCAGATAAATGTATATATCATTGATTTCATGTACTCGATGGTTTCTTTTGGGCACTTACCCTCTCAAGAGGCCAACTAGAGCTATTAGTCGCTATTCTATCAATTAATTTACATGTTTCATTGTATGACAGATTTAATAACACTCCACCGCATGACGATCAAGCATTATTCGGCTCGAGATTCTAAACCATTATAAAATGTTTCAATTTGAATAATAAATGTAAACCATGATGAGGACATTTTCTCAAAAGTTCCTTCCATCTTTCCCATGCTTCAAATAAAGACTCAAACTTTTTTGTCTAAAAGATGTAATATCATTTCTTAACTCCGCATTTTTGACAGGGAAATATTTTCCTAAAATTTTTCACCATTTCATTCCATGAATGAATAGAGTTAGGTTCTCTAAAGAATTTAGCCAAGCCTTGGCTCTATCTTTCAAAGAATATGGAAATAACCTTAATCTAAATGCATTTTCACCGACACTGTAAAATAACATTACTACATACTTCTAGAAATTGCCTTAAATGCAAATGAGGATCTTCATGAGGAGATCCTCCAAATTGACTAATAGTTTGAAGCATTTGAAACATCATAGGCTTAAATTCAAAATGCATGGCATCAATATGAGGTCTATTTATGCTAGTTTGCATGTTTTGATGATCAAACCGAGCATAATCCTCATAGGTTTATCTCTATCATTAATCATACCTATGTGATCCATGTGGATGAGATTTTCTATGAACTTCTTCTTCAAGAGCATGTCAGGAACTGCAGGCCTTCTCTCACCGAGTGTGGCCTCGAGCTTTGTTCTTCATCAATGACATGTCAGTAAGCTTGTTGATTCTGCTTTCGAGTCTTAGCAATCTCCCGAATTTTCTTTCTATTTCTAAATCTAAACTATATTCTCGAGTTCGCTTTTCTCAGACATATACTAAGTACCATGTAATCGTTGTTGATGTAAACTCTAAAAACTGTAATTTATATACAACACTAAATTACTATATATCGAATTTTAAAAGAATTTACTTCAATCTGCAAGTAACGGCGCCAAAAACTTGGTGTATGAAAAGGCATACACTGTGTGCAAGTATACACCGTCCAAAAACAAGTAGTAAAAAGATCGAACTCACAGAGATTGAAAACTCACTTTTAAAATAATATAAAGTAATAAAGTGTAAAGTCACTAAGTAACAAAATAATTTTGGATTTTGTTTGATGATCACAACTAAGTTAGAAAGAAAGCAAAGTAAAAATGTTGATAGTGTAAAAGAGAAAAGCTAGTTGGAATGTCTTCATCAAGTAATTTACTTATAAGTTGTATGATGCAAGATGTGATGCACTACCAGACCGAATGTCATAGCATTAGCTATGTGCCTTTCGGTCACTTTCTTCAGAGTATCATTACCACTCTTATGATCCTTGTTCTATGCAAGAAAGAAAGTGGGTGTTAAGGCCAATCTTGCCTCCTAACAATTATCTAATTTGCTTAAGTGAATTCACTCTTTGTATTTTAAGTACCCACAATTATCCTATGGACTATACTATCCTATGTCTAGGACTTAGCATGGTTTTACAAAGTTTTCTTTATGTAAAACACTCACCCATATTAGTTCTTGAGTTCTTAATTGTAAGTTTCTTCTGTCATTTACAAATCTACTTATTCTAAGTGATCAAGTTCAAAATAAGTTTTGAAAAGATTATCAAGCAAGAACTAAAGTACAAACATACATACATGCAACATATACTTACTTAAAAGCTCATTAAATGATTAGAACATTCCAACTAAGAAAGGTTTAGCTAACAAGAGACATTGCAAGATATATATAAACCGAATAGACCATGTTTATATATATAGAAATCACAAAAGAGAAACAACAAGAGTAAAGTTACAAATGTTGAAAACCTTTGTATGAAGTCTTCTAGCAATGCACTAGCATTACTCCTTAGCACTATACAAACACTATGAAAATGAGTTAAGGAGGATTTATGAATTCCTTCCTCTTCCTCTAAAAATATAAAAACTAACTATGTATATTGAAATTTTGATCTAACTTATGGATTGTGATATGTTTCAAATGAAGATGTGAGGTCCTTTATAGCCTTTCAAGTGAGGTGCTTCCTTCCTTCATGTTGAAGTCATCTTGAGTGGATTATAGTCAGTAGTTGCTTTCCAGAGGTTTATCCATGTTGAAATTTTGACTTTAATCACATAGTATGTTCCATGGTGATAGAACAAGTGTCCCTATGTCATGACTCTTCAAAGCTATGCCTATAGCTATGTGTGAATGGTAGGCGCCTACTATACAAGGTGGGACGGCATCGTAGAACTGTGCAGAGGTCATCACTTTGCATGTGGGTGCATATGAAACAGCCGCTTATTCACCAAATAGTGCGCTTTGATGCAGTAATCAGCAGAGCATTGATGCGCTTAAGATTGAGATGCATCAACAAAAACATCAAACATACCACAATATATCCAAAATGGCCTAATAATAACTATAACCATTCAAATCACTCAAGTTATCATATATCACATAAAATACTATATAAACTCTTTATTATTACTTGAAAGAGAGCAAATACTAAGTTTAAATATATGAAATACTCTATATAAAATAGAGTTATCGATGTCATGGCCCCTCGAGCTCATAGATGGAAGGCCTTTGTGGCCCCCCTCTCCGTCGATCTTCAAACAGAGGTTGCCAGGCCCCCTCTTCTTCGGCCCATGGAGCGCTGAGCTCAAGATAATAGGGAAGGCATGCTCGCAAGAAGTTGAAATTGGGACGTAAGTCGCTATGGACTTCCACCTTTGTCTCTCGATGGAGCTCACACCAGTGGATCATAGAGAAGGTTTGCTCGAAGAAGCTAAATCGATGAAGTCTGGTCAGGATTTCTATCTCGACTGATGGAGCCGTAAGCTCGAGATCGTAGAGTCGTTGGAGCCGCTGTGGGCTATTTGTAACTTCGCATTTGTATGCGAGCAGTAAATCCAGCTTGAATAAGATAGAAGTCCGAGATGAATGGATTGAGCTGGCGCCGATCCGTATAGATTAGAGACAATGAGAATCACGCTAATAGATAGTACTCGTAGATGATATAATAATGCTCACTTCTGATAGACGATGAAAGCCATGTTGTTGTGGATAATAAATTGTAGATGTTGAAAATCATGTAGCCTGGATCCCCGCTCGTAAATCCACCGCCCGAGGTCCGTAATCGCAGAGTTTCGAGAAGATTGATCTTCATAAAATTCCTCGTGGTCGTGGCTTGAGGAAAGACATGTATCATCCGTGAGTGCTTAAGTATAAGAGATGCGAGTAACAGGACGGGTCCAAGATAAGAAGATAATATGAGAAGGTCTCGCTGTTCTTCGTGGCAAGAAAGGCGATCTCATGCCAAGGAGAAATGGCGAGGAGCGGTCAGGATGAAGATCACACCATTTTGAGAACGAGCCAAACCTCGATGAAACCACGAGATAATGATAAATGAAGTAACGATAGTGGAAGTTGGGCTTACCCGGCGTGGAGGATTGGCTCGCATGAACCCGAGGTCACCTCTCGCACAGAGAGTTCGTGGAAGTTGACTTTGTTGCTTGATGACAAAGAACCATAACTTTTAGCCTCGAGTGATCGAGCTTTAATGCCAAATCGATCGAGTCTTCCAAAATAGTAGAGATAAAATTCTAAGATGAGATTCCTTAAAGTTTGGAAGCAAGTGATTATACACCCATTGTGATTGCCATTGTTCGCACGTGAACTTCTAAGATGATCAATCCTGTGGTACAAGTTGATGTGCTTTTATATATTGGTGATAGACTTCAGATGATTGAAGATTAAGTCCGGATGATACGATATTTTCTGATGGTCCGAGGTATCTGTCGGGCGCGACCGAGGCGCACTCGCAAAACACTTTGATGCTTAAGTTAGTCGGCGGAAGTGGAGAGGTATGCAAAGAATGAGAACGTATGAGAATGTACCTGAAATGGAGGGTCCCGCACTCTCATTTATAGATCAAAGTGTTGTACCCGAGGCGCTTGATATAGCGCTTAGATCCGACTGCTCAATGCGTATGCCCGATGATGGAGCGTGTGTCATCGTTTAGTGTGGAATCGGGTCAGGCCCAAGTCTTATGAGGTTTTTGCCTAGTCCGAAACAATATTAATTGTGGAGAATGCATTTACCAAAGTAAAGTTATAGTGAAAAAGATATTAAATGAGAGTATTTTAGACTATGTTTTATCTAACTAATAGTAATGTTTTTTATTCCATGCGCATTTACCAAAACATCAAAAGATTTGGAACAAAGTAGTTTTTAGTTTTCTTTTTTTATCGACAGATTTGCTTCCAATGTCTTTTTTTATAAAAGGGAATTTCTGGCCTTTAATGTCAATTGGGAACCTAGTTAATAGTTCAATAAGTGAAATGTTAAATGGTAAAAAAAGAAAAGTAAGAATAACAAAGCAAGCCACTTACTTAATGTGTAGTGTTAGTTAGTACCTATAATTTAACTTCTAGTATATTTTTTACATTTTTTACAAAATCTATCTAAGAATATACATCCTATTGAGTCTCCCCCTTGTGAAACCTACATAAATTCACTCCAAAATTCTTTCCTTCCCTCCCTTTCCCTCCAAACCTCTTCTTCTCTCCTCCCCTACCCCTCTCCCACCCCCACCCCCACCCATCTCCCCTACCCTTTTTTTTTTTTTTTCTCCAAACTTTCTCCTCCTTTTTTTATTCTTCCTTTTTTCCCTTCATAAGATTAAATAGAAAATGTACTCTCCATAATCAAATTTTTGAATCAACATTAATTTCAGAACAAATTATAAAAGTGTAACGCTATACAGTTGTACCTTTCTGCATCAGTTCAAAAAAATTTAATTGCTTAAATATGCAAAGTTTATTTCTTTGTAACTAATCTAACATTAATTTCAGAATAAATTATATAAAGTGTAACACTACGCAAAGATACTTTTGGGTACTTTAGTGTGTGAAAAATTTTAATTGTTGAAATATTCGAAGTTTATTCCTTAATAACGAATTTTATTTAAAAAAAGTTAATTTTGTAACAAAATTTCAAATTAATTTTGAGTCAAAATATATAAAGTGTGACGCTAAACTATTGTCCCCTCTCTCTATAGAACCTGAAGCACCGCACTAGTTTTTACTATATAGTAGTGCTCGTTTAATAATTACTATTATTGTGATTTAAGTGTCTTTTCTTTTCGTATAAAAAAAACTGTAATTAAGATAATACTCTTGCAAGCACGTGGTACTTTCCAACACGTGTCCTTCATGGGTGTTTTTTTTATACCCCACCATATCCCCTTATACCCCCACAATAAAGTGAAACCCCAAAATACTCTTGACAAAACGTTTTTTTTTTTAAATTTTTTTGCACCAAACGTATATATGTTTTTTTTAACGTATATACGACCCTAAATAATTGGTCATCGTATATACACCCCAATGCGTTTATACGATTGATGTGGGGGTTGGTCAATCGTATATACGCCTAAGGAGTGTATATACGATGACCAATAATTTAGGGTCTTATATATGTTCCTTATGGTATTTTTATTTTTTTTAGTCAAATTAAAATTAATTAAGGCTACACACTATATGAAAATTAATATATTGTATAGTTCGTTAACATGTGACGATGTTAGACGTCGAACTAATAATTTGTGCTAAAAATCTGCTTTGTAAACCTACTCCGATCATAATAAAACCACACCATTAAACTAAAAATATCAATCGAGCATAACTCCCTAAAAGGGACTTCTTACTTTACTCACAAATTTCAAAATCCCAAATTCCATTGTTTATTATTTTTTATAATTTTTTTGATTAGTTTTGACTTTTAACGAATTTTTAAGAAATTTTTATAATATTTTTAAAAAAATTAAAACAAATCATTAACAACTCATCACAGATATATATATATATATATATATATATATATATATATATATATATATATATATATATATATATACTATCAGATCATATTATAAACCAATCGTATATACGCTTTTACATATATATAATGAGCTTTGAAGCAGTACAATGCATCATATATACGTCCCTAAATACATATATACGACTGGGCTTTTTTAAAAAAATACATTTTAAAGAGGAGATTTTGGGATATCAAATTTTGTGGAGGTATACAGGAAGTGGTGGGATATGAAAAAAACAACTCTTTCCTTCTTTTGGCAAAAGAAACCACGTTTTCTTCTTTCTTCAACCTGCTTTATATTTGCTGTCAAAAAACCTGCTTTATATTTGAACTTGAAGCATTGTTAAGCACTCTGCTTAACTTCAATTGAATCCCAAATCCAAATATGTCGACGACACAAACACACCTCATCGCCTATCCCTTCCTGCTTCCGGTCACATGATTCCTCTCCTCGACCTATCCAAGAACCTCGTCTCTCGCGGTGTATACGTCACCGTTTTAGTCACTCCATCCACTCAACACTTAGTCCCAACCAACTATTCTCTCTTCTTCAAACATTCCTTCTCCCAGCACCTCAGTTACCAATCCCGAAACCAAACCAAAAGTTCCAGAAGGGACTCGCAGGCATTGTTTCATTCATGCGCCAACACCACTACCCAATCATCATCGAATGGGCCCAGGCCCACACTTCACCCCTTCAGCCATCATCTCTGATTTCATGCTCGGCTGGACTCACAACCTCGCACGTGACCTCCACGTTCTCGCATTGTCTTCTCTCCTTCCGCTGCGTTCACGGTCTGCGTCTTAACCTCTCTATGGCGCTTCCTGCCGCAAAACGACAATCCTGACGACCCTGATTCTGCCGTTTCATTCCCTAAATTACCGAATTCCCTGTTTACCCCTGGTGGCAGATCTCTTCCTGTTCAGAGACAATAGAGGTGAACCTGATTGGGAGATCATGAAAACAACTTTCTCTTGAACCTCCAAGCTTGGGGCGTCGTTTTCAATTCCTTCGTTGACTTAGAACAACCTTATCTGGACCACGTGAAGAAAGAAGTGGGCCACGAAAGAGTATGGGCTGTTGGCCCAATTTTTGCCGCTCGACCCGATAAGTCCGGGTTGGAAAATAGAGGCGGGTCCAGCACCGTTTCATGCCACGACATCACCACGTGGCTAGACTCACGGGAGGACGGTTCCGTGGTTTACGTCTGCTTTGGTAGCCTTACGATTATCACAGCTGAACAGATGGATGTGCTGACACGTGGCCTCGAGTTAAGGCGGGGTCCAATTGTATTATCAGTGAGGTTTCCCGATGAGGGACACGTGGCGCAAGACTGCGGTAAAATACCGAGTGGGTTCATTGATCGGATGCGGGATAGAGGGTTGGTGATTGAAGGGTGGTCACCGCAGTTGGTGATACAGAATCACCGAGCTGTTGGAGCGTTCTTGACTCACTGCGGATGGAACTCGGTGATGGAAGGATTGGTTTCTGGAGTGGTGATGCTGACGTGGCCGATGGGTGCTGATCAATATACGAATGCGAAGCTGTTGGTAGATCAGTTAGGTGTGGCTGTTAGAGCAGCGGAAGGGACGCAGAATGTTCCAGAAGCAGACAAGCTTGCGAGGAGGATAGTTGAGTCACTGGGAAAGACTAAGGAGAGAGCGCGTGCTAGTGAGTTGAGAGATGCTGCGTTGAGTGCCATCAAGAAGGATGGTAGCTCACAGAAACAGCTGGATGCGCTTGTGAAGGAACTCAATCAACTTAAAGAATGAGTAATTTGTTTTTAAGTTTTAGTTGTGTTAATTGTTGATGATTGTAATTCAATAAGTTATATTATAATTGCCTTGCTGTGAGGTTAATATAGCACTAGGACCAGGTTATTTTTGTGCATTTGACACATCAGCAGATACTGATGCATGTTAGTTACTGAGGTGCATTTGACACGTCAGCAGCAGTTTATCTTAGAAGAAATTCATTGTGCGTGCGTCCTTGAGGTTGGCTTCTATAATTCAATGGAATTTCTGTTGGTTTATTGTTTTGGTCTGATGTGGATTAGACTAACAACAAAACATGCTTTGATTGTTTAGTTCAAATTTCGTTTGAATGGAACTCACAGAGGATGAATTTTCTTTGGGGAACTTTAATACAATAATTTCTAAGAAGATCTAACTAGTTTTCATTTGACTCATTGACAAATTATGTGTTCCTACCATCGCCGAAGACTCTTGCCATACCTAAACTTCCTAACCGATTTCAAGCGCAGCCTAGAAGATTAAGACTAACACATGAAGATCGCTCTCCACCAAATGAGGGACTAGTTTGGTCAGGCAGATTTAGGACCACCCTCGCCAAGAGGTCGACGCCCCCTACCACCCTCTACTTAGGCAAGAATCTAGCTAGATATATTAGGGAAAGTTCGAGAATCTCGCCTAAGATCTCGCTACATTTACGCTGCAATACTTACGAGCATTAATGACACCCTCGTAATATAAATATAAGCCCTCGAGGCCAATGGGACTGATGATGTTATCCCCGATCTATCACTTACTTCTTACTCTACTATTCATCGCTTCCTCGCTAAATCCTATCCAAAGAAATAGTTAGAACATCGACGCCCACCACGTGGGTCCGTAAAATTTTCCTACTCCACTTCAGATCGTAGGCCTCACCCCATCATGGCAGTGGACTCAGAGCTAATCTGGGTGGTACTTCCACAAGTACGACTAACCCTGCATTTGAATTATTGGAAGTTGTGAAGAGCACTCCAGAACATAATGCGTAACAAGCTCGAGGAACGAAGAATGTGCCATTCGCGCTTCGCACTTGAAGCCGTGGAAGCTGTGCCCATTTAACAATTGGTCGCTCTTCGTATCAAGTATGAGGTCGCCCCGCGCCTCGAGGGCATTCCAAATTGCTCACCGAGGAGATCGAGACAATACCTATTCCACCCCTGCTTCGGAGAGCTCGCCATTGGAACCTACGATGGAACTAGAGATCCCCGCAGAGCCACGCTGACGCCTTCCGCACCCGTATGATGATCAATGGTGGCAATGACGCCATTAATGCAAGATGTTCCGTGAACATTAATCGATGTCGCCTCGTTGGTTCAAGTGGATCGATCGCTCGATCCATTACCAACTTCGAGGACCTCGCTAGTCGATTCGCCCCAAATAGCTTTCTACTAACAAGAAAAACTCATTCACCCCCGGGATCTTTCGACCTCGTGCAGGACCGACGAAGACGCTTAAAGAAATACTTGAACGCTTTCAACAAAGTGATAAAGCAAGCAGTGGAGGACCTGCATGAAAAGTTCTTCGTGATGTTTTCATGAAAGGACTCAAGAACGGAACTTTAAGGAAGCGCTGTCCATCACTACTCCCGTGAACATGGACAAAGTCGTGGCAAGAGCAGATAAGCACATTGAAGCCGAAGACACCACGCTTCCAAGGAAGCAGAGATACCAGAGGATCCAGAGATCCCACTCCCGCCAGAGCTGGAATCGATCAACTCTTTCTCCCGCCGCCGCCAGACAGTGTGAAGGAAGAGCAAGAAACAAGAAATCCCTACTAACTCAAAATCTCTTACACCCCTCTCAGAGCTCGGCCATCTGCCATCCTGAACGACGGACTTGCCGACAGAACTATCACAAGGCCGACCCCTTTTGTCGGCACTATGGGTAAGTATCCTGAGGCTTATTGCAGGTTTCACAGGACAGAGGGTCACACCACCGACGACTGTTGGACCTTGAAGCGGCAGATTGAACAACTCATCCAGCGAGGTTTCCTGAAGAGGTTTGTACTCTTAGACGAACAAAAGAAGAGGGGAGCGGAGAGCCCTCAGAGGAGGCAACCCCCCAAGAGGGGAGGACCAAGAAAGGAGTCGAGAAAAAGAAGGCCACGAGCCAGCGTACTGGCGGGTAGTCAATACCATATCAGAGGATTCTTCTCATGAGGCCCTCGTCCTCGGCCAGAAAGAAATACGCCTGATCCATCATGTCGGTGGCCACAAGCACCACCGATGCTCCAACTCCGGTCTATCCACCGATATTGCAAACTTTAATGGAGTTCAGCCCCACTCCGATGACCCGATCGTGATATATGTCACCACCAAACGCTACAAAAGGGCCCGAGTACTTGTAAATGGTGGAAGCTCCGCCAACGTAATGTACCGGAAGTGTTTCAAAGACCTCTGCCACCCAACAATTGCCGGGCGATTACCCAGAACGCCGCCGGCTTCATCGGGCGCAACGTGCAGAAGTCCAATGCTACTTAGACTGAGAACAACCTTCGCGGGTAGCACCGCCAAGACAAAGTGGGTGCTCGATATATGGTTGTTAATGCAGATCCTCTTATAATATAATTGTTGGCGTGCCCACCTCAACGCGCTGATGGTCGCAATCTCATATCCTCACCTCTACCTCAAATACCCTTGCCCAACTGGGGGAGCTGAACCGTGAGGGCGATCACAATGGCCCCCGCAGTGTTATGCAGAAAGTGCCAACATCAAAACAAATTAAAAAGAAAGGGAAAAGCTCCCATCAGAGTTTCCTTGATTTGGATCACAGGATGTACGACCACCTAAGGAAGAAAAGAGGCTACCATTGCCCCGCGACTTCAAGGAAGTCGTGGATCGGTCCAATGCAAGACCAAAAGACAAAGATCGACACGAGGTCGGCGCCGGGTCGTGGACCAAATTTTTGTCAAACACCTTTCGATAACGCCCACGCATTTTCCCGGTCCCCGTGATATGCTAGGTATTGACCCAAACTTTGCCTCGCCACAGACATCGCTAAACCCCTTTGTTCAGCTCCGTGTCACGTAGAAAAGAAAACAGCCTTTAAAAATCGGGTTATAAAAGAAGAAATGACAAGTTTACTTTTGGCAGAGTTCATCCGAGAAGTTGAAATACCCAACATGGTCGGGCGTAACCTCAGATTTGTCAAGAAATCCAACGCAAGTGGAGGATGTGCGCTGACTATACCGACCTCAACAAGGCGTGCCCGAAGGATGCCTACCTCTCGCCAACATTGACGGGGCCTTGTTGACTACAAGATCGTGTTTCAAGCTACTCACCATGGATGCATACCGTAAAATGTTCAGTCCACCGCAATGGCCACCCCGCCATTATTACCTCACGATCTTTCTACCCCCTTGTAGAATTTTTTGCCTCCGTGGATTCAACCTTGTACATGGGCTCAAATACAAAGTTCCACTCTTTCCCACTACCAATCGAGCCGCTAATGTAACACCCCTTTTCTACCCTTAATTTACACGCCATTATCGTGAGTAATTTCTTTTTCAAAATACAAATTTATTCGATAGAAAAGAAGTTGTCACGCCGCCATTTATAAAACTCCTCATGTAATAAAATTTAAACCTCAAAAATAATCTCGCCGCAATGAAATAACAATAGCTCACTAAACAACGCCAAACACGCCTCACATCATTAACATAATCATAAAATGCTTAATTAATAAACTAACAACTTCAACTACGCCCTAGGTGCTACTACAGATCGCAGAGAAATTTAATTTGATGTGCACACCCCAACAATGCTAACAGAGAAGCGCAAAGAAGACCTTCACTCGCTGCACTGGCAGCTGCTACACGAGCAGAGCAACATTCCAAGCGTAGCGGTGAGTCTTCAAACAAAGATAAAGGCAAATATAATAGCCAATATATTAGAGAACAACATCTATAATTACCATAATACACCCAACGCCGTGATTTCAACCATCATCAGCATAACATCGGGCGAACAACATAGCAAACACACCAACAAGTAACTACATCACTTTTTATGCACATGTACGAATGCAAACATGCATGTGGTACCATCATCGCCGCTATTTGTTGCCCGTGGCATATCGTCGCTAGATCGCAGCCTTTCGCCGCTAGACCGCAGCCTCTTCATCGCCACTTGTCGCGGGTATATGAAATGCATGAGAGTTCATGAACACACAACACACACTAGTTCCACACATCATCACCGCTACTTACATCATCATAACATCGCTTATAACATTTTATCGCCGCTTATAACATTTTATCGCCGCTATAACATCACCGCCGCTGGCCATAACCGACCCATCTCTCTCATTATCTTCACTTTGGTCCTAATGACCCACTCATCAATCGATAAACACACACCCACACTCACATCAACTTCACATCGCCGCCACACAACACACTCACATCAACTTCACAAAGATCATTTACAAAGAAGATACATATCAACATACAATTACCCTTTTTATATTCATGGGTTATAAAATAGTAAGACTAATTGACTACGGGATTACTCGTAAACCGACACTACTTGCAACGACGCCGCCACATTTGCAAGGCTCTCAAGGATGCCCTTGTAAATACACCTGAAAGAAATTCGCCTTAGCAGAAACTACGCAACCCAGCCATAGTCAAATAAAGACACTAAGTAGTATAACGCCCGAGAGTCTAATCAAAATCCTATTCCACTAATCATTATCAATTCAAATCAATTTAGACATCACATTAGATTTAAGAAGACACCTCTATTCCATCTAGAAAATAACCCATTTACATTTAGAAAAACATCGCTTTCGATTTAGACAAATACCACATTTTACTCAAGGAAACATCGATTTTAAGCTTAGGGAACACATATTCAAATTAAGATAAACCTCACTCTATTAATAGCTTAAAACAACCCATTTTCCTTTTTATAAAACAAAGAAGAAAATCAGCCAAAAACAAGAACATTTTTACAAAGAAAAACAAAGAACTTATATTCTTGAAAATAGCAACCTCTTTCTATTTTATAAACAGCCAAACAGCAGAAAAAACAGTGGGTAAACAGCAGAAAATGGCGCTCATTTGGTGTAAAAAACAGCTGCTTTCATTAAAAGAAAACGGCAAAACAGCAACATTAAAAATCTGTTTACAGCACATAAAAATCTGGTTTACAGCAACTTATTAAAAGGCTAACAGCAACATAAAAATCTGGTTTACAGCAACTTATTAAAAGGCTAACAGCAACATTAAAAATCTGGTTTACAGTACATAAAAATCTGGTTTACAGCAACTTATTAAAAGGCTAACAGCAACATTAAAAATCTGGTTTACAGACATAAAAATCTGGTTTTCAGCAACTTATTAAAAGGCTAACAGCAACATTAAAAATCTGGTTTACAGCACATAAAAATCTGGTTTACAGCAACTTATTAAAAGGCTAACAGCAACATTTTTACTTGTAAAAAAACAGCAACACATACAAGTTAAACCCACACCCAACATCCTCTTTTATTCTTAACCACGCCTCATTACCCAAACATTCCGTTAATCAATCGCACATGTCACGACATACTAAATTAGAACGAAACATATTTTTATGTCACATCTTTAGTTCAAGTTCAAAGAAGATCGCTCAATCACATGTTCTCACCGTGATATATAAAAAAAAATCGACATAACCATACAAAACCACCCAAATTGATATTCATTATCATCATCTCCTATGCTTAATCACAAGACAACATCATCAATTCATCAAATCACATCATCGATTTATCCAACAACCCCAATAATTCATTAACAACATCAATAATAACATCAACACATCAATAATAACATCAACATATTTTATGGCAACCTCAATACACCAAAACCCCAAATCAAAATTCAATCTAGCATCTTGTATAATAACCACATCACAAATCAATTCACCACGTTTAATAACACCCAAACGATTCAACAACATGTTTAAACATCAAACTAATTTAACAACGATTCAAACATCCTATTTCATTCAAACATAATCACAAATACCTCCTAGGCATCATGTAACTACTCCTCCTACATATTAACCATTATATAAACTCCTTATAATGCGAGACTCCCTTTACCTCGAATACGTAAGCTCCGAGAAGATGAAGAAAAACACGCACGGAACCACAAAGAACATACCTAACGATCTCCTCTCTTCTTCTTTCCTCTTCTCCTTCGCGCTTCTCCTTTCCCCTTTTCTTTCTCACTCTCGCGATCTCCTTCTCTTTCTCTCTCTCTTTCTTTTTCTCTTCTTTCTTGCGTATTGCCTCTGCTCCAAATGCTATCTCCTTCTCCTTAATTCAATTTTTTTCTCTTTATTCTCATTAACCCTAGGCCCAAATGGCCTTCTGGGGCCTTATTACTTACACCCTCTAGTTTCTTCCACCACTCACAACCTAATTAACACACCACTTTAATTAATTAATTACCCTATTATTATTTTAATACAACCCACCATATACTACTTAATTAATTAATTAAATAAACACTTAAACTATTTTCGGGGCGCATAACTCTCCTCTACTTAAATTATTTTCGCCCTCTAAAAATTCTAGCTCACATGAACATGTTCATGCTCTAGCTACTCATATCCAAGGTTACACCTAACCTACCCAACTAGCAACCAAACAAAATTCACATCAACGATCCTCGGTCTAAAACCGACAGTGGACACAAAGAAACACACCAAACAACACATCACAATCCTAATAGCTAATACGTAGATTAAACGCACTCGATTGCTACCATCATTTCTCCGTGAGATTCAAGACTCCGGCCAAAAACAAACACTCTCCCACCGACTTCTCCTTCTTCGGTTTTGGACACCTAGAACTAATGTGTCCCACCTCTTCACAGCTTGGAAACACACTCACCCTTTACGATCACAATCGCAACATGATGTGGCCCTCTACCACATCGGAAACACTCTTTTCACCTCAAAGCTTGCACTCAAAACTTTTGTGTCCGGCTTCCCGCACTTGTAGCACACAACTTTCTCACTGCATCTCCCACTGCTTAGACCCATCAACTAACTTCTCCTTTGCCCTTACCCGCAGACACCTCTATACGGCTTGTCGCGACTAAAAGTTCTTCTTTCTCTCTCATAACTCGAGAAGGCATTATTGTCTTCTCAAAAATCCTCGGCGCTATTAACTAACAAGTGGAACACACTAATTTGTTGATACCCTACGGCTCTCTAATATCCAAGACGCAACCCGCTTTTTGAACTTAACACATTTGGAGAACTCAAAGACCCTCTCCGTCATAATGAGGATAAAACTAGACAGATACCAGAACTTTGGCAAAGATACTCAAGTGACAACTATGCTACCTTGCTCAAGCCTCGTAAAACTCAACCTCCTTCTTCCCATGACATCCTCCCGTAGTACTTCCTCTCGAACTCCCTCTCAAATACCACCCAAGTGATCTCTCATCGGGCATTCACAACCCCGACTAGCCGCCTCCACCAATCATAAGCCTCTTTCTTCAACACGGTGTGTGCCAGCTAACCTTTCCGAGCATCGGCAATCCATGACACTGAAAACTGCTCCATCTCACTTAGCCACTCTGGCGGCACCATCGTGGTTATACCCGCCTTCAAAAGTAGGAGGGTTCTCACGCCTGAACGAGCTGCACTACGCGCCCCATCGCCACAGCATCGGGCATGCTACCCACGACCCCAACAATAGCCTCCAAGGCAAAGCAGAAGAAGTGCAACATCGCTCCGCCCCGCCATTCTAGTACCGCAACAAAAACAAAATCGTAAACGAGTAACAAGGCTCAAATGTTACTCAACTTAACGACTCAACCACCGGCCTGGCATCGAATCGCCTGATACCACTAATGTAACACCCTTTTCTACCCTTAATTTACACGCCATTATCGTGAGTAATTTTTCAAAATACAAATTTATTCGATAGAAAAGAGTTGCACACGTCTGCCATTTATAAACTCCTCATGTCATAAAATTTAAACCTCAAAATAATCTCGCAGCAATGGAAATAACAATAGCTCACTAAACAACGCCAAACACGCCTCACATCATTAACATAATCATAAAACAGCTTAATTAATAAACTAACAACTTCAACTACGCCCCTAGGTGCTACTACAGATCAGAGAGTTTACTCGACAGCACACCCCAACAGCCAATGTAGAGAAGGCAAAGAAGACCTTCACTCAGCGGGTACTGCAGCTGGCTGCCACGAGCAGAGCAACATCTCCAAGCGTAGTGGTGAGTCTTCAAACAAAGATAAAGGCAAATATAATAGTCAATATATTAGAGAACAACATCTATAATTACCATAATACACCCAACGCCGATTTCAACCATCACATAAACATCGGCGTAACAAATATAGCAAACACACCAACAAGTAACTACATCACTTTTATGCACATGTATGAGAATGCAAACATGCATGTGGGTACCATCATCGCCGCTATTTGTTGCCCGTGGCATATCGTCGCTTAGACCGCTAGCCTTTCGCCGCTAGACCGCAAATTTCTTCATCGTCACTTGTCGCGGCATATGAAATGCATGAGAAAGTTCATGAACACACAAATACACACTAGTTCCACACATCATCACCGCTACTTACATCATCATAACATCGCTTATAACATTTTATCGCCGCTATAACATTTTATCGCCGCTATAACATCACCGCCGCTGGCCATAACTCGACCCATCTCTCTCATTATCTTCACTTTGGTCCTAATGACCCACTCATCAATCACCGATAACACACACCCACACTCACATCAACTTCACATCGCTGCTCACACAACACACTCACATCAACTTCACAAAGATCATTTACAAGAAGATACATATCAACATACAATTACCTCTTTTATATTCATGGGTTATAAAATAGTAAGACTAATTGACTATGGGATTACTCAGTAATCGATACTACTTGCAAACTGACGCCGCCACATTTGCAAGGCTCTCGCTGATGCCCTTGTAAATACACCTGAAAGAAATTTCGCCTTAGCGGTAAAACCACGCCCAGCCATAGTCAAATAGCACACTAGTAGTATAACGCCTGAGTCTAATCAAAATCCTATTCCACTTAATCATTATCAATTCAAATCAATTTAGACATCACATTAGATTTAAGAAGACACCCCCATTCCATCTAGAAAAATACCCCATTTACATTTAGAAAACATCGCTTTCGATTAGACAAATACCACATTTTACTCAAGGAAACATCGTGATTTTAAGCTTAGGGAACACATATTCAAATTAAGATAAACTCTCACCTATTAATAGCTTAAAAACAACCCATTTTCCTTTTTTATAAAACAGCAAAGAAAATCAGCCTCAAAAACAGCAACATTTTTACAAAGAAAAACAGCAACTTATATTCTTGAAAATAGCAACCCTTTCTATTTTATAAAACAGCCAAACAGCAGAAAAATGCAGGGTAAACAGCAGAAAATGGCAGCTCATTTGGTGTAAAACAGCAGCGCTTTTATATTAAAAGAAAACGGCAAAAAAAGCAACATTAAAAATCTGGTTTACAGACATAAAAATCTGGTTTACAGCAACTTATTAAAAGGCTAACAGCAACATAAAAATCTGGTTTACAGCACATAAAAATCTGGTTTACAGCAACTTATTAAAAGGCTAACAGCAACATTAAAAATCTGGTTTACAGCACATAAAAATCTGGTTTACAGCAACTTATTAAAAGGCTAACAGCAACATTAAAAATCTGGTTTACAGCACATAAAAATCTGGTTTTCAGCAACTTATTAAAAGGCTAACAGCAATATTAAAAATCTGGTTTACAGCACATAAAAATCTGGTTTACAGCAACTTATTAAAAGGCTAACAGCAACATTTTTACTTGTAAAAAAAAACAGCAACACATACAAGTTAAACCCTACACCCAACATCCTCTTTTATTCTTAACTAATGCCTCATTACCCAAACATTCCGTTAATCAATCTCTGACATGTCACGACATACTAAATTAGAATCCTAAAAACATATTTTTATGTCACATCTTTAGTTCAAGTTCAAAGAAGATCGCTCAATCACATGTTCTCACCGTGATATATAAAAATCGATTGCTAACTATACAAAACCACCCAAATTGATATTCACCATCATCTCCCATGCTTAATCACAAGACAACATCATCAATTCATCAAATCACATCATCGATTTATCCAACAACCCCAATAATTCATTAACAACATCAATAATAACATCAACACATCAATAATAACATCAACATATTTTTATGGCAACCTCAATACACCAAAACCCCAAATCAAAATTCAATCTAGCATCTTGTATAATAACCACATCACAAATCAATTCGACTACGTTTAATAACACCCAAACGATTCAACAACATGTTTAAACATCAAACGAATTTAACAACGCATTCAAACATCCTATTTCATTCAAACATAATCACAAATACCTCCTAGGCATCATGTAACTACCCTCCCTACATATTAACCATTATATAAACCCTTATAATGCGAGACTCCTACTTACTCGAATACGTAAGTCTCCGGAGAAGATGAAGAAAACACGCATTTGAACCACAAAGAACAATACCTAACGATCTCCTCTTCTTCTTTCCTCTTCTCCTTCGCGCTTTCTCCTTCCTTTTCTTCTCACTCTCTCGCGATCTCTCTCTCTCTCTCTCTCTCTCTCTCTTTCTTTTTCTTTCGTATGTCGCCTCTGCTCCAAAATGGCTATCTCCTTCTCCTTAATTCAATTTTTCTCTTTATTCTCATTAACCCTAGGCCCAAATGGCCTTTGGGCCTTATTACTTACACCCTCTAGTTTCTTCCACCACTCACAACCTAATTAACACACCACCTTAATTAATTAATTACCCTATTATTATTTTAATACAACTCACCATATACTACTTAATTAATTAATTAAATAAACACTTAAACTATTTTTGGGGCGCATACACACCGCTATAACCAAATTAGGACGAGCCACATCGATGAGGGTAGCATACATTTCTTCATGACCGGGCGCTCCAACCATCGCTTCCCAAGTAATGTCTTTCTTCGCTTTGAAAATGCCGACGCGAACTTACCATCTACCGATGGGACGTAATATTTGAAGAAATCGACCGCACTATTGGAGGTATATGTCGCACGACATGGTCGTAAAATCTACAACATGCACCCTGCACTAGACGCGACCAACCCGCAAAAATATCTCAAGTTACTAGAAAATATGATCTCCGGCCAACCCGTAAAAGTGCTCTGCTTCGGGGGTCCAAGCGAGTTCTCGGGATACATCCCTCCCACCGAGGTATCGAGGCTAACCCCTCCTCGAAGGCCGAGCGATTATTATTAACGCCGTAAGCCCATCCACACCAAAGAGTGTGGTCTTAGCAGTCAAATAGTGGGCACTTTTCCGATTCTCGGACGATCGCACGTGATAAGTGGAGGCCGCTGTCCGAAGCTTACTCAGAAAATGCGAGTTTCAGTGGCTCAAGAATGTGGAGCACACACTCCAACAAACTGCGATAAAGATGTTTAGCGGCACCTCCAATTTCAAAGGTTCAAACAAGGTACACCCTTACTACTGCACTCCGCGGTTTCCAAAGACGCTAGAAGCGCAGCCCCGTGCAGAACAAGAGGAAACCAACCGCCAATATACTATACCAGCGTAATGTGGAGAGTGAAGAACCGAGATACCAAAAGATTGAAAAGGCCGCCACGCAGCGGGTCCTCACCGCAAGAAAGCTCAGCAAGATTTCAGAGCCACTCTGGCCGTGGTAAGATCTGATTTGCACAATCCGCCAAGTCCTTGCAAACCGGATTCTAGCTGGAGGATGGTAGCATGGTCCATGAGCCGCTTGAATTTGACATAAAGTACATACCCTGGTCCCATCAAAGCGCAAGCCTCTGCAGCACTTTGTCGCCGAGCCAGTAGAAGCGTAGATCATGAGATCTCCCCGCTGGCCGTAACTCTTCTTGGACGCCTTCAGAGACAAATCCTCAAACACAAGTGGGGAGCGTGCAGAATAACCTCAAGGTCCGTGACGACATCCTCCTTGAATAATCCCTCGTGTTTGATTTCAAAGCTACAAACAACCAGATCTGAATATGAAGCACCTTATCGCCAGATGATACTCGCAGAACCGACTCGGGCCACAAACACCAAGGTGCGGAGTGATTCTCTCCTCGTAACAGACAGCTACCAACGCTTTCAAAGACTAAAGATGAATCACAATGCAAATACTACAACAAGGTACAAGAACTCAAATCTAAATTCATTTCCTTTGAACTAACCCATGTCCCTGTGGAACAAAATGGAAGGGGTCCATATCCTCGGCCAAGCTCTGCCAAAGACTAAAAAGCTTGTTTAGGTGCATTAGTATGGGATGAGGAGTGAGCTAAATATTGGAGCTAGATTCCTATATTGCAATACGGGTGGTACTCCATTCAAGTTTCTAGGAGTTCCGGAGCAAAACCTAGAGTGAGTAATACTTGGAACCGGTTGTAAAGAAGATGAAAGATAAGCTCTCAACGCGCCTATCGCAGATCGCCTTCACACCGTGACACGACCGCATTGGGCAGTATAATGAGGAAGTCATGAAAAGTTCTGTGCATCGCAATGTTCTTCCAAAAATTTGGTGCACGGTGGAGACTTTTGCTCAATAGATTGCCTACAAGATCACCGCAGCTGTACCCACTAGTGCAAAAATGACTTTAGATAACACCATTTAGCATCGGCTGTTTAAACACCATGCTAAATGTAGACGCTATGGAAATTTTGAAATTAAATTGAAGCTTTCAATTTCACGCTTAGTTATTTAGTACTCCGCTGTTTAAACAACCGATACTAAATGTGTGATGTTAATACATTTAGTATCGCTTGTTTAAACAACCGATACTAAATGTGTAACTTAATACATTTAGTATCGGTTTTTTAAACACCCGATACTAAATGTCCTGCTTAATTTTACCAAGAACACACGCTCTCTCCTTCTCTCTCTCAAGTCTCTTCACTTCTTCACGAATTCTCTTACTCCAACGCTCTTTCACTCGAACTCTCACGCACTCTCTACTCGCCATCGCTCTTCCTTAATAACCGCTGCTCAAGATCGCTTCACCCATCGCTCTTCCCCGTACCAACGCCTCCACGCGTGCATCGCTCTCGCCATCTTTCACGACTCTCTCACTCCAACGCTTCACGCCAGACGTTTCTCGCCATCGTTGATGACATTGTTCCGCTTCTCTACCTGGGCCAAGATCGCTCTTCCCCTTCATCACCGCTGCTCAAGAATGGTAAGTCAAGTTCCTACTTCATCTCTCTCTCTCTATGTCGCTCTTCTCGCTCTCTCTCTCTCTAGCTCTCTCACCCGCTCGTTTCTCTCTAGGTTTATTACATGTGTTTGCTTTTATCGATTGTATGAATTTAGGTGAAGGATTTAGGTTTATGAGGTTTTAAAACTTAATTTGTGATTATGGGTTTTAAAATTTAATTGGGATTTAGGTTTAAGAGAAATAATCATAATCAAACGGGTGAAGTGGAATCGGCTTCCTCGATTATTTCATCAGAGTAATATGCTTAGATGATTGCCGCGCTTTTCTTGAAATTGGGAATATTGTGGGTTTAGTAGAGAATTAGTGGTAGTCACGCCACATGCAGAGCCAAAGCCGTAATCTTAATGTTGATGAAATTTTTGTTTCGCTCATCTAGTTTGAAGTATATTAATCTAATGAGAAGAATTTTATTCAAACTTGAATCATTCTCGCTTATTTCAATTTGAAGTTTCGGCCATTAACACGCTCCAACCTAAGCATGAACTCATTAACCTCAAGCTAAGATCCGTTTGAATGCTCGAGTGTCCAAGTTTGGTCCTAAAGGTGTAAATTCTCTTTATAAAACTTGGCTAATTTTTCCGTGTTGGTCAGAATAACACCCCTTCTACATAAAACTACTATTTAATTAATTGAAAATCGTGAAGTTATAAAATTTTAGTAGGCGACCACCGAGGGTGCCACATTTAAACAACCACCTTAAAAACTCCAAAATGATTAATAAAGTAAACACCAAGATAAGATACATAGCACCAATTAAATCCGAGGATAAAGTACTACAAAGAAGCCGAAAATAACAAATAAACTTAACATAATAGTTCAAAACACAAAGGAATGACAAAGACTAAACATCCCCTACACAATGATCGAGCTTCGCACTCGACTCACACACACTGTAAGAAGGTACTTAGTCACCTTCAACACTCACACCGCAATGCCGACATAAGAAGCAAACATAACGCAGCTAAAGAGGTGAGTCTCTTTACATAGGTAATAATAAATAAGACAGAAACACAAAGAGAATGTGCAACCGGCACACTGTGAGATACATACAACAACTCAAATACACTAAATACAAAGTAAGTTAAGTACAATTGTAAATAAGGCCACATCCAATACACCACTAGTTCATGAACACCCAAATCACTACAAGCAAATGAATGCAATGTATGAGATGCAACCTCAAAACTCCACTGGCATATGCATGTGGATCCATCACCAAAATTGCCTCGGATATATCTACCAATCACCAAAATATTTTAAGAGGCCGAGGCCTATTCACCAAAAAATATGCATATGATTACATGCGACACCATGACAAATACCATAACACCGTAACACCAAATAATGCATTTATATGCTCACCAACAATTATATATATATTCACCAAATCACCAAGGAGAGTCATAGACCTCTCATCACCACAATATACTCACCATGTAATATATAACACCATAATAATAACCTCCTACGGACTAAAAGTGGCACCAAGAACTAATTTACACCAAAGGACTAAAGTCACCCAAGGACTAAAGTCAACGCCGTGGACTAAACCCACACCTAGTGGACCCAAACACCTGATAAGCATCATAAACTCCTTACTTAATTATATTGAATTAATCATAAATCTCCTTAAATACAATTTAACATTCAACAACAATTTCAAACTCCATTCATATGTAATAACAACACCATACAATCATGGAATCAATAGCATATTCTATTCAATTCAATACAAATCATTCAATTAATCCACTCAATCATCCAATCAATCAAATACTCCATAAACCGCTTTAGACAATTACTCCTAACACCTAATCCCTATGATTTCATGTTGTTTTATAAATTATTAACTACGAAAGAGAGATCTCCATACCTTGTTAATTGAAAGAAAATGACACCAAAGCTCTCAAGAACCCCCTCCAAAACACCAACAATCCAAGCTTTCCTCCTTCCTCCTTGAGCTTCACGAAATTCTTCCCTCCTCCTTACCCTAGCCGTCAGCGCTTCCCTTTCACTCTTCTCACTTTCTAATTTTTGATCTTTTACTCTAATGAGGGTTTCTCCTAAGACTCAAGGTTTTATTAATTGGGCTTCTAGCCACTTAACACTAATGGGCCCTATTTGCACACCTCTAATTACTTTCTCACATCCCTCCCTATTTAACTAAAATACTCCCCCCATTTATTTACTACACTCCATTCTTATTTAAATTAAATACCTCTATTATTATTTTAATATGGCCACCTAACAAGACTACTTAATTAAATATTGTAAGCTTTATTTACATTCCCTAATTGCTTCCACTACTCCCTAAATATAATTAACACACCACTCCTTTAATTTGATTTTTAATTTCAACCATACGCTACTTTTTCCTCCTCCCATAACCACTTTGTGCTTTTCCCTGTAAACTTGCTTTTAATAACACACACACACACACAACAATTATCCCTATGCCAAAAACTCTCCAATTTTGGTCCACTACCCTATCAAATCAACTCCAAATAATTTCTAATAAAATTTAGCAGCATATTACTGGTATTTTGGGGGAATCATATCTGTAACATCCCCTGCAGTATATTATCTTGATAACAGTCCAAACTCCACAAGCCTCAACATTAGGTGGGTCAACACACCGAACCAAAAAAAAAAAAAAAAAACACCTCTTTCTACCTAGCTCAAATTTGTTAAGTAATCTGCTAGCTTATTATATTCATGAAAAACATGAGAAATAGTGACAGTTCAATTTTAGAAATACTGAGGTACTAGTTGACATGTGACCAAATGACTCTAGATTGATGGGAAAAAGAGCAGACGAAATGGTTGTGGGGATGCACTTAAGACCTTGTTAGTTACTACTTGTACAAATTTTATCTGACATTTGAAATAATCTATATTTATATCTTTGTCGATCCTATTACGTCTCAAAATCCTTAATAGGATATGTGATTTTGTTATAATATTTCAGAGATCTAGAGAGTTATAATATAAAAGTAATCTGTGAAAGCCTCAAAGTTTTGGGACCTACTGTGAATTTTTTTTCTATATTTGTTTTCCTATTTATTTTTAGATAATCTTGAACTTATATCTTTAATGGTTATGTTCTTTTGATTTACCTATAGTGCCTGTCAAAAACTACTGAAAAACGGGGAAGAAAGTTGAACCAGTAAAGGAAGAACTGTTGATCCTTTTGGTTGAAAAAATCTTGCCAACAAAGGTTTGTTTTTTTCCATCTAGTTTGAAAACTTAACACTTGTTTAGATATTGATGTGTTGCTAAAATGTTATGAATTGGATTGATATTTACATTGCTTATTTTCATTCTAGAAGTCTTTCTAATTCAATTCCATCTCTTGAGCTATCGTAAGTGCCTGCAAATTTATTGAAAATACCAAAATTGTTGAAAATAATATCACGCCTCGGCTCAAACTCTGATCTCACAAGCATGTATTTTCCAAGTAAGACTGGCTACTTCGCTTCACGAATCAAAAAAAAAAAAAGGAGGGGAGCTTCTGCCCAATCACTTTATGATATGATTCTAGGTATAAAAATGACTATTCAGATACTACAATTTAAAAGAATATATAATCTGTTAAAAGAATTTCATACGAATTACATCCTCATGGAGTATACTGTAACTACTAATGATAGTACTATAAGTTGTTTCAAAGAACCATGTGGAGACAACATCATTTCCACCAATAATCTCCTTTCATATACAATCCTATAATTGAATCCAATGAAACAAAAAGAAATAGAATAATTGTACATCTACTAGAAAAGTCTCCTGTATACAATAAGAATGCAATTTGCCAATTCTGATAAGTATGGATCAGTGTTGATGAAAACAAACGCGGATGAGAAAGAAGTGGTGGAGAGACTTGCTGAAATACAACAGGCTGCTAGTTTTGCCAATTCTGATAAGTATGAGAATAACCTCTGTTTGGCGTGAACTGCTATTTCCCTCCCGCTCTTCGCCTCGGATGCTGATTACTGGGATTGGAATTCAGCAGCCAACAGATATCAGGAATTGATGCAACTGTTTACTACAGTCCTGAGATTCTCCAAGCAGCTGGAATTGAAGATAAATCCAAACTTAGCTGCTACTGTTGCTGTAGGTATAGCAAAACAGTTTTTATTTTGGTGGCTATCATTCTTGTTGAGCAATACGTAACCGAACGAAGTAATAAC